>JADLZL010004515.1:0-107734 GCA_015844335.1 Chrysopogon serrulatus | reverse complement strand
GTTCATAGACATGATGGGTACTGTTCAGGGACATGATAGGACACTGTTCATAGGCATGTAGGGATCTCACTGTTCAAATATAAACAGTGATATGAGTCACTGACATTGTATACAACTTTATATGTATAGGTAGATTAGTTTGACAAATAGGTGGTGTTTAATTAACTAATTATACTTTACAAACTAAACAAAATAGAGCAAAAGGTGAGAAGATGGCAAGTTATCCACACTACTAACAAGTTATTCACATATACTGGCATTCTAAGGGTGCATCTCTATATACATAAATCGATTCTAAGACTATCTCCAACAGAACCGACTCAAATCGAGACCCATTTCACCTGTCTGGGTCGTGCAGAGGAAACAAGTCCGACACCCAAATCCATCCTTCCCCAACAGGCGACGCAAAAAAGGACGGCCTCCAGCGCGAACCTTCTCCCTTCCACCGGGCCTCCGGCGCTCGCGCTGCCCCTGCCCTCTCTCCCCTCGCTCCCTCCCTCTCTCCGCCTTGTCCGTCCTCCTCGCACCGGCGGCCGCCATGGACCGCCCGAGTGCCGCTCGCCGTGGGGGCCGCCTCGCCATCTGGCCGCCCTCCATCCGGATCCACGGCTGCCTGCGAAGATGGTCGCAGTCCCGACTAGTAGCAAGAAACTTCGCAGCCGCCGCCATGTCCCTGCGCCGACGAGCTCATCCCACAACGGCCGATCCACCCGTTCACATCGCTACCACACACAAGCTCCTCGCCGCGGCTCTTCTCTCGGTGGCTCCCGGTGGCAGTCGCAAATCCCATCGCGTGGCTTCTCGGTGGCGGGGCTCACGGTCGAGGCCATCCTGGCGCCCCGCCCATGCGCCCGCCGTTGTTATGGTGGTGCCAGAGTCGCTGCAGGTGGGTGCAAGAGGAAGAGGGAGGCGCCGGAGATTTGCCTATTGTGGAGAAGGCAACGCTTTTCTGCGTCTCGTTCAGATTGGCACCTAGAATAATGCGTCCAATATTTGGGTCAACCATTGAAACCGGTTTTTGCTAGGCAAAACTACTGTGCGAGATGCATTTTTGGATTTGGGTTGTCAGTTAGAGTCAGTTTAAAGGTGTTTCTGTAAACAGAGTGAGTGTGCATATCACGGTATCGGTTACTCATCTGGGCTGGCGCTTGCCCAACGTGGCGCACCGCACGCGTACGATTCCTCTCTATCTCTGATCCTCCTAGAAACCTCTCGACGCTTGATGCGAGTCAAAGTTCTCGAGCTGGTTTTATGGCTACTTGCGCTGTGCTGGCCTGTACTGGCTGTACACTTGTCGAGCTTCATCGGCACGAACCTTTTTTTGAGCTAGAAAAGCTTCATCATCGGCACGAAACCATTGCAACCGCGTCCGCTTGTACTTGGGGTGCATCTTCACTGCTTGACGTGTCTGCTGTCCCTTTAGCGTGTGGTTGACCAAATATGTTTGACGCGAGAACACACCAACTAACGCAAATAAATTAAGCTAACCCGTTTTTTTTCATTCAGAAATTGCATCCAGTTAGCTGGCGGTATGGATGTCATGAACTGCCCCAACTTGATTCTCATCTCATTTGATTTCTACTGTACCTTGTTGGGAAAGTCTGTTAGACTTATAGATATTATACGGTCTAAACAACACACTTATGTAATTCGTTAGTAACATACTTGATGACAATGTTCAACTGGACTTATAACCGGTTGATAAGGCAAAACGGCTGATGTGCTGTGAGAAAAACACACTATTGGAATGGTGATGATACAAGCGAAAAAAGATGAACATATGGTGTCAATGAAGTTTTTTAACATAACTATAGAGTCCTGAAAATATTTTCCTATATTGTTCTACTCACAAGTAGAAGTACACACCATCTTCATATATTTCGGTATCTATGGTTCTGTATCTTAAAAGAAAATAGAGTCTGCTCAACTCGAATGGAGATATATATAGACTCACTAAACGCCCACAATGTGAGCGGTGTTAAAAAGAATCTTCATACTCTGCTCATACCGATGCCAAGAAACAATGCGTCGACTATAGCATTTGGCACCGGTGCTTGAGTACATGTGGGTCCAAAGTTGTCACAACTTCAACCAATCCCTTTTCTACCTTCACGCATTCATCGGGTTGAAAAATAATTATTTATTTATTCAGCACCAGGGCAAGAAAATTCCACGATGCTTGCATTTTTTTTCTTTAGCACCGCATAGCACCGGTGCTGAAACACTCTCTCTCCTCTTTCAACACCAGCAAAAACATACATTATGGTCAGTCCAAGGGTGTTTGTATTTTCACTAATTCATCAAGGTACATGCATGGGCATAGCTAATTATATATTTAGTGGTGCCCGGTGAGCAATATAGAATGTATGATAAAATGCTCACTTGGACTTTATCAATATCGAGATTTGTTGATTCGTCTCTTATAGAAGTATTTTTATAGGATAAATCTGTAGAGTGCGTATGTGTGCTTTCATTTGGAGTGTGTTAAACCGTGTGTAGAATCATTTATCGCTCACCTTTACTAGTTTTATCACAAATAAAAATACTGTAGTATTAGATTTGTTGGACAATTTAAGCGAGAAGGGAAAAAGGTGCATGTACCCTCAATCATACTATAAATCAAAGTGATGCGATTGGAACCTGCCTATTTAGGCAACCGATACCATAAATGACATTGCTCAATACTACAACTACAAGGCCCCCCTCTCTTATTAGCCTATTCACGTGGATTATAGTCTAATGACATTCCTTATACTCCTATATAGCTACAGTTTAATTTAGCACTCAACGACAAGTGTGCTCGTTTTTTTTTTTTTTTTTTTTTTGTGAGGGAAAAAATGAGAGACCACATGGCCCCTCTTATATAATTTAAAGTAAGAAACCACATGGCGTATGCCTTGGCACATGGCGTTAGCTATGTCAAAACTGGCAACCTGCACTTGCATTGCTTAAATCTCCATCCGATCCAAATTATAAGTTGTTTAGACTTTCTAGTACTCTTATGTATTTTACATGTTGTCTCAAGTCCAATATTTCTAGCTTTGATCATCAATTTTAAGAAAATCCATGTAGTTTCATAAACATGTGAATCATGTATTATGAAAGTTAGACCTAATATGACATGAAAAAAATGGAAGAAGAGTACATAGTTTCTACTTTATATTTAGATATAGTATATATCTAGTTGTATAGATAAAGTTATATATATCTACAAAAGCCAGAACATATAATTTGGAATGGTGTATCTTTTAATTATTAACCTTGCATTTGCCGATCGACATACTAGCTTCAAGCAGTAGGCCAAAATTTAGCAAATCATCCTACGATTATATTACTTTCATTTGCAAGAAATGTTAAGATCCTTACTCTATCATATACCGATATGGGGTTCTATCATATACCGATATGGGGTCTATGACAAAGTCTGCAATGTGTTGAATGGAATCTAATGACATCGCCTATTGTAGTGTACAATTATCTTACATATGCTAACTAATAGCTTTGGTCATATTCATTAAAAAAATGCATTGGGCAGATTTAGAAAAACCATCCCACGATCCGGCTTCATAAAAGTGTTTATGCTAAAAAAGGCAAAAGCCAACCAAACAGGTAGAACCAAAAGTTGACTTTTCAGTCCCATTATTTTATGATTGTGTTTGATTTGGCTTCTGAAATGTGCTTGTATTGACAAAAAAAAAAAAAAAAAACAGAAAATCAACCAAACAAATAGAGCCAGGAGCTATTTCTTTAAATGAGTGGAAATTAAGAAATTTTTTATAGCTGTTTAAGGGAATAAAAAAGAGATAGCAGGTTTCATAGTTATTTTAACCAAACAACTTATATTTTTATTATAACATATAGCTCATAGTAGTTTTTACAGTAAACTAAATGTACCATGTATCTATCAAGTATTGTCTGTGCAGCATGTGTGCCTCGATTGGAGTACCATGTAAATTTAATCCACCCCAAAATCAGAATGTGACATCCATAAAATGGTCAAAAAATTAAACAAAAATGTGGCCCATGATTTTTATTCTTCACGTTGAGGATGTGCCCTCGAAAATATTCCAAAACTAAATGTGTTTACATAAACTTTGAGAAAATGTGAGCTAAATATGAGAAATTTGCAAATTGAAAATAGCTAAAATGATCTTGGAAAATATATGCCTTCGAAAGGATCATCTTCTATCTGGTTTTAGGAGTATTCCTATTCTCTCCTTTTTTTCCTTTTTTTTTTTTTTTTTTTTGAGACGCTCTCCCTCACCGAACTCAGCAGAGCCAGGCTACTCCAGCAACAGGGCCCCACCCGTTCCGCTGGCCCAGTTGTCCAGCACTACTGCAGTACTGTTTCCACTGGCAAAGCCACATGGGGCCCACATGCACGTGAGAAGGAAAGGCTACCGCAACGTGCGCACCTGTTACTGTTCCAGGCCTATCCAACCGTCCGTATTAAACTCAGGGCTCAGGCTACCCTCGCGGCCGTCGATCTTAAAACTACTCGCGGAATTTCTTCTGTTTGCGGAAGAACGCGCAGAATTTTTGCAGGCATAAACCGTTCGCATAAAGGTTTGTCGTTTTGCAATTTAGCCCAACGTTTCCAGAAAATTTTAGTAAGGGAAACATCCTTCTATGATTTTTTTCCCAACAAGTAGTAGTTAAATACGCTAATGTTCCAACGTAGTAGAACACAACAAACGTGGCATGAACATGACAATTGGCATTACAAATGGAATATTAATTCATTGCTTTTCAAAAACCAAAACAGAATTTTTTTAGCAAATATAATTGATGAAACATCTCACCATGACGCCACATGGGGGCTCATTGGAATCATAAACTTACAATATATCCTTTGTTTTTATCTCAAAAGCACGAGGAGAGTTTAAGACAACAAACTGCTTCTATCCTTGTTTTTTTTTTTTTTTTTTTGCATCCTTACGTCTCAAAAGTAGGAGTAGAGCTTAAGGCAACAAACTACTTCTAACCTTGTTTTTTTTCATCCTTGTGTCCTGATAAAAGGCTTCTCATGAACAGGGTACTATTTGATCTGCCAACTAAACTTTAGCTGCTAAATTTTAGCTACTAGGGACCAAAACGGGAGTAGCTAAATTTCAACTAAACTCTAGCCTGAGGTCAAAATATACAACCCAGCTAAAACATGATTCAAGATGAAACTACCCCTCTATTTTTGTGTCCATATCAGGCTCAACAAAAGGGCAACATGGTAAATAAACACTAATTACCTAGAGGTTCTAAATAGCCCTAGCTATAAACTTTAGCTGGCCAAATTAGATGGCTAAAGTTTAGCCAGAGTGGATCCAAACAGGGCCCTAATGTGGATACTTGACTACTTCGCCTTCATGGCATATGGATGGTTATGATCCTAGTATCAGGGAGAAACAATCGTGCGATAGAGAGGTGGAATATGCCAACACTGGCAAGGTAGAATGTACAGGTTCATGGAAAGGAAATAGAAGAGCAATGTGCCAAGATGATCACGTCACTAAAGATAGCATGTAAACAAACAAAAAATAATAATATATGAGATTATGGTCATATAGGTCGGTTTTCTCTAGATCGTAGGGAAAGAAATTCATATAGAACAGAGAAAAACTACTCTTTGTAAGTAGATGAGAATGATAAAATCTATAGAATTGTTATCCGTGTATTTAGGGCTCTGGCAATAATCCATAACCGTCTTATGATAAGTTAATAAATTTATAATAAAAAATATAGAGTGAAAGTGTCTGGACTTGTTTCAAGTGAAACTACATATTACTTACAACTTTGAATTAGAGTCTCACAAACCACTTCACTCTTTCAAAGAATATATGGTACAAACCACACAAAAAGGGATGTTTTTTATGAGGTGAAGGACTCAAGACATGGACAAAATTAGATCCGGTCTATAGAGTCAGGTGCTCTGATAATATTTATATCATTATTATGGCCTTAAATGTAAAGTCCTTGCCTCAATATATAATAAATATTTATTTTTCTATCTAAGATGTGTTACGTTGATTAGTAAAAAATAGTTTCTCAACAACTACACTAGTACCTTCGTGTTTCCTAGCAAAAGTAGTAAATATGTATACAATATTTTCAGGTGCCAGCTCAAATACGATCCTTTTGGGCTAAACTAGAATATGGAAATTTACGGAGGGGGGGCTAAGTGAAATTTCCTTTTCAACGGCCCCCTTGTCTTCTCCGTTTGTTCATTTCGCGTGGCCTCCCTCCCTTGGCTTGGCCCCCCCCCTATTAAACCACCGAGCTGGGCGCCTCCCCCGTGGCGCTCGCGGCCGCATTAGCGCGGAGATCGAGAGACAAGAGAGGGGGAAGGCGGCGGCTTGCCGGCTTGAGCCTTCTCTCCCTCCGTCGCTTCCTCCCTAGCCTTCTCTAGGAACCGCTTCTTCCTCCTGGTACGCCTGAAAATCGCCCTCTCCTCCTCCTGATGACTCGCCCGCGTTAGATTTGGATTCTCTGCGTTTTCCAATCTGAACCACGATTTTGGAGATCCATAAGTTCTTGCCTGAGATCCTGGCATTTGGGACTTTCTGACGGCAATCTCTGTTGTTTTCAGAATGGAGACGTCGGCGCCGCCCAATGCCGCCGCTCCGGCGGCGCAGCCACGGAGGCGGCTGCCGGACTTCCAGCAGTCAGTGCGGCTCAAGTATGTGAAGCTGGGGTACCACTACCTCATCTCCCACGGGATGTACCTGCTTCTGTCCCCGCTGATGGCGCTCGTCGCCGTGCAGCTCTCCACCGTCTCGCCGCGCGACCTCGCCGACCTTTGGGAGCAGCTCCGCTTCAACCTCCTCTCCGTCGTCGCCTGCTCCACGCTGCTCGTCTTCCTCTCCACCGTTTACTTCCTCACCCGCCCGCGCCCCGTGTACCTGCTCGACTTCGCCTGCTACAAGCCGGAGCCGGAGCGCAAGTGCACGCGCGAGACCTTCATGCACTGCTCCAAGCTCACCGGATCCTTCTCCGACGAGAACCTCGAATTCCAGCGCAAGATCCTCGAGCGCTCCGGCCTCGGCGAGGACACCTACCTTCCCCCCGCCGTGCTCCGGGTTCCCCCCAACCCGTGCATGGACGAGGCGCGCAAGGAGGCGCGCGCCGTCATGTTCGGCGCCATCGACCAGCTGCTCGACAAGACCGGGGTCAGGCCCAAGGACATTGGCGTCCTAGTGGTCAACTGCAGCCTGTTCAACCCAACGCCGTCGCTGTCAGCCATGGTGGTGAACCACTACAAGCTGAGGGGGAATATCGTGAGCTACAACCTGGGCGGGATGGGCTGCAGCGCCGGGCTGCTGTCCATCGACCTCGCCAAGGATCTGCTGCAGGTGCACCCAAACTCCTACGCGCTAGTGATCAGCATGGAGAACATCACGCTGAATTGGTACTTTGGGAACAACCGGTCCATGCTTGTGTCGAATTGCCTGTTCCGGATGGGTGGCGCGGCCATCCTGCTCTCCAACAAGCGGTCCGACAGGCGGAGGTCCAAGTATGAGCTGGTGCACACGGTGCGCACACACAAGGGTGCCGACGACAAGTGCTTCGGCTGCGTGACGCAGGAGGAAGATGAGACTGGCAAGATCGGCGTGTCGCTGTCCAAGGACCTCATGGCGGTGGCCGGAGACGCGCTTAAGACCAACATCACCACGCTGGGGCCGTTGGTGCTCCCGTTATCAGAGCAGCTTCTCTTCCTCGGCACATTGATTGCCAAGAAGGTGCTCAAGATGAAGATCAAGCCGTACATCCCCGACTTCAAGCTGGCTTTCGAGCATTTCTGCATCCACGCTGGTGGCCGTGCTGTGCTGGATGAGCTGGAGAAGAACCTGGAGCTCACCGACTGGCACATGGAGCCATCGAGGATGACCCTGTACAGGTTTGGCAATACATCAAGCAGCTCACTCTGGTACGAGCTGGCATACACCGAGGCCAAGGGTAGGATCAGGAAGCGCGACAGGATCTGGCAGATCGCCTTCGGTTCTGGATTCAAGTGCAACAGTGCCGTCTGGAAGGCGCTCCGGACCGTGAACCCGGCCAAGGAGAAGAACCCCTGGATGGATGAGATTGACAACTTCCCGGTGGATGTTCCAAAGATTTCAAAGGTTGGCGGCGCTTGAAGAACACTGGTTCTTATTCTTAGGTGGCAAGTGGAGTTGGGTGATTATCAGGGGCTGGGCACTGGGCAGAGGTTTATTCCATTGTTTCCACCGTCAGTTCTTGTTTTCAGTTGTAGCATGGCATCTGTGAAGGAACTTGAAGTAGATGGTTTGGTTAGGTAGAAAGAGTGTGATTTCTTCTCTAGGGTTGTCTGAATGTCTGATATGTCCTATTTGTTCAGATTGGGGAAAGCAATCGATTTTCGATGTCACATTCTCTGCTGCCTGATTGAGATGCTTCGATTGCAGGCCAACTGAAACTTGAGTTAACCTTATTCAATTGATTGGTTCTGTTATAACATCTTCTGGATTACCAGTGTCTTGGATTGCAACTACTACTATAGTTTGTTATCAGGAGGTACCGAATGTGATGTGCCCGTTGTGTGTGTGTGCTGTGATTGCCCAGAGTGACTTTCAGCTGCTGGTTCTGATGTGGATCTGAGCTTGCTTGAATGATTCAGAAGGAAGAGCCTGTCAATTATGCATTCATACTTGTAATCAATATCCGACCTGTAAGTTAATGCGTGATAGCAGTTGTAGCCTGTCTGGTTGTCTTAGCATTATTTTTGACTTAAAAGAGTTGACCACTTGATCTTGGTACTTGGTATCACTGAATTCGTTGAAGAAAAACACTGAACAGCGTGTACACATGTACGTATTTCTATCTTGTTTATACAAGAAATTTTTGTTTTGCCAGCAAGAAGATACCGTGCATTTTGCTTTGCTAGTATAGTATTAGTACCTGAAAAGGTGCGCATGATGACACTGGAATTTGTCCGGGAACATGCACATCAATCCAGCCTGCAAGAGGGGGGGTCAGGGGTGAGGTCCCCGTGCTCCGCATCCGGCCAGTTCGTATACTTCTGTGGCTGCAGAAGCGCAAGCGCTCAGCTCCACTTGCCAACAACATCCTGAATTCCTGATGAACCCCTGCAGTGATGTTCCTCTTCGTGCGCAGTGCTGTGCAAGCGCACTGGAACGGACACGGCATAAAACGGCGTTTTCCGTTTCTTGTTGCAGGCAGGCATGCAGAAGCCTACAACGTCCTGTGACACTGACATCACGTGAGGATGAGGCCAATACAAGATCAGAATTTGCAAGACCGTCCTTTGCAGTGGGCATTTTTTTTTTTTAGAACCATCTGCAGTGTGCGTTAGTAAGATCTGAGGTTCTGAACCAACCATGGTCCGTTACAGCAGCAGCTAGGAACCGAAATTCCCGTTTCTCTGCTGGACAAATCGATTATTATTAAACGAAGACTTGTAACAGTAGCACAGTACCAGTGGGTATCACAGCTGTTGCCAATCATGAGATGACCATGAACAGCAGCTGGTCTGAACAGTCATTCCACTTGGACACCGCAGCCAGAAACCATTGCAGAAAGGCCGATAAAACGCATTCAGCCAAGTTCGGCTCACATGGAGGGGCATGTGACGCGATTCCCTTTGGCGAAAGCAGTGACGAGGGAACGGAGTCTTTTGCTCCAAACGCAACATGCGCCAGTGCCATATCCCAGATGTCCTCTGGGAAAGGTCGTCTTTATGGCGTACCTAAACCAATCATGATTTTCCGGTAGGTGCTCAATAACATGGAACCAAATGCTGTATTTCGGATAGGAGCACAATAACATGAGACCAAAAACAGTTGCAGGATTCGCGTACCGTGGTTCCTGGTCCTGAGAACAGAGGAAAAGCCACCGCAAAAGCGTGTCCAGTGGGCGCTCAAGCTATCCGAACAGAAATCTGTCATTTGATAGGCATGACGCTCTAGAACTACCTCAGGATCAAAAAGTGATCGTCAGCTTTGAAGATCAGCATTCCAACATCAAAAGCCACAAGTATACACGTCGATGATGAAGCCCTCTTGTATTTTTAGGGGACTGGAACACGGTGAGACAAAAGAAAAAACGAGTCAACACAAAGGTTACCAGCGGGGATACAGAATACTTCACTTCAATGAACGCAGACATGGTCCCTAAACTACTCGAGTGTTTATTTTTGACACTAGAGTTGCTATGTTCTATCAAAGCGAGGGCCCCATCCAAAAACCCACGACCATTTGCTTATGCGGGTATGGTTTTTCCCCAGTGCTGTGATGATGACTCATGATGCCAGGTTACCCTTGGATCGCAAACAGGTGTTGATGACTGCAGGGAGAAACTGAATGCCCATGGCAGCTCTGAGGGCAATCTCCTCGCAATAAGAACCACAAGCACCACAAAGCACATGAGGTCCTACCCCTCGGTCTGCCCCTCCTTGGGAATGTAGAAGCCTTCGATCTTGGTTGTAACCTCGTTCACCCCAGCAGTTGTCTTGCCATTAGCATTGGCCGACTCGTTATCATCAGCATTAGCCGGGCTAAGCTGCCAGATCCGAATGGTGCCATCTTCCGAACCCGAAGCGTACGATTCACCACCAGGTGCGAACCGGACACAGTGGACTGGGCCATGATGCCCTTTGTTACAAGCTGCGCAAAGAACAGTTGTCATTTCATTTGGAAGGCATCGGAGTAATAGAAGAGAACCACTAATGCGACATAAACACATCAACAGAACCCAAATCTAAACATAACAATAGCTTCCCATATTAAGAAACACAAAAAACATAACACAAATGCCATCAACAGTGTCTAGTATTTATCAAAAGACCAAAATTATGGTGATTATAAAGTGGATGTAGCCAAAACTATTTGGACAGACCAGTGATTCAGGGTGAACATGGGACACAAAAACAGATGCCCAATAGGTAGATCCATTTCCAGACATATATATGCTATGGGAATAAGCCTTCTACAAATAGCCCAAAAGGTTGTTTTGCCCTTGATACGAGGTAAGGCAAATTTGGAAACCCTTGGACCAACACTGGCAAATTGTGGAAATCCAGATTTTACCATTGCCACATAATAAATCTTTTTACAGGTTTAAATACCATTGGTACTCGAAGGGAACAAATTTTGATTCCTTGTACACAATTTTTTTTGCTACATGACTTCAGTTTTTACTAAAGACTTCTGATCTGGGACCTGGGAAAAGCTTTGAAGCTAAAACACAAGAACATAACTGATATAGTTGCTGCTAAATAAATACTCGACGCATTACAATACTGAGAGCTAGAATTGCAGAACGCAACTGATAAGATTCATTTGATTGAAAGCCAAACAGGACTGATATGCTAATCTTCCTATTTGTATAGGCAAAGGTACACCAGGGGTCCTGAGCTGCAGGCTAAAGAGCTAAAGAGGATATAACTTACCTATTTCTTCACCAGTGAAGAAATCGAATACATGAACCCACAAATCTTCTCCTCCAGCTACAAATTTACTCCCAGACTTAGGTTCAAGTGAAGCCGACTCCACATTGCATGGCATATCATAGCTTTTAACAAGGCCAAAACTGATGCAAAATACAAAACATTTGTCAGAAAGGGATCAATCAACCAAAGTGGTTAAATAAAATGGTGATAAAAGAAACTTACTGATTGGCATCCCAGAATTTTACACTTGAGCCATCAGCTGTAGTGATGAACCTGCCATCCTGGCTTACTTCTGCACTAGTGACAGAAGCCTTGGTTTCAAGAGTTTGGACAATTTTTCCAGTTCTCACATCCCATAGCCTGCACAGTACTATAAAAATTAATTAAAAGGAACACAGAAAATATATAGGCCAATCAGTATAGATGTTTATCATTGATTGAGGCATTTCTTCCGTGCACACACCTTACTCCACCCATGTCAGTGCAGGAACTTAATATAGTTTGGTCACTATGAAGCCAAGCAGCGGTTCGGACAGAACCAGGTGATTTGTCAAGCTCTCTTGGAGCTGCATCAGGACGATTCATATCATACACACGCAGAGTCTTTTCCATGCCTCCAGTGAGTAAAAGGTGGGTGTCCTGCAGTGTCAATTGCAATTTTAGTCAGGCCAGAAACAACATAAAGAGCAGAACCGTCTTTGTACAACATGTGTAAAAAAGAGAAATGGAAGGATAAAGACATAAAGCGGCTGCACCAAACCTACATATGTTCTCTCAATCAAACAGATTTTAGTTTGCAGATACCTGTCTATTGGCTTTAAAGAAAGCCAAATGCAGCAAACTCCCAAGTGTTTTATATAGATAGTGATATCAGAAACCATGGGCAAACATAACCTAATTCTATAAGCATTAAACTAAAATGACAACTTGGACAGGAGCACAATAAAGTTAAAGAAAGCAAACAAATACTAATAATGCTAAGATGTGGATATGGATACAAAACAACCATATTACCAGTACATTTTTCAGATATCCAATTATTGCAGTAAGCATAACAAATTAGGGCAGGATTTAATGTAACTGGCCGAATTGTTCATGGTGGCTGATGTCATTCAAAAAATTTTATTAAAGAACTATGCACAATATTTTACGTGGAAAGGTCACCGCAGAAATGACAATCATGGTTTCCACATAGACTTCATTGAGATGAGGACAAGATAAGCATTAGCAAGCACTACCTCAGAGAAGGCACATGCCCGAACTATATGCTTGTGTTCAAATGAATGTAGCTCATCACCAGTAAGTGCATCCCATACTTTACTGGAGAAGGAACGTCAACATTAGTCAGCAACAGAATTCAAATCAGGAATGAGCAAGGAAGCACATATTGTAGCGTATATGTTAAAGTGTATACACCTGCCAATTGTTACTTTTTCATGCAAACTTCCCAATTAGTAGTATTCGCTTTGCATGCAATTGTATATTATATATTGAATAATAAAAATTACTTAAAAGAAGCACCTTTGCTAAACAGAGTTGTGTAATATCCACATTGTACCCAAAATCATCTACTCCCACCATCCACAAATAAAAGGGAACCTGGAATCTTAAGGACATACTTAAAACAAACTAGATAGGAAAAGACGCATATACCTCTAAGTAAAGCATGTTTAGGTTTCAACTGGCAAGCTAAGAAGATTAAATGGCAAGTTAACAACGCCATTAAAGAGATCTGATGACGAGTTAAGGAGATCAAATGGCAGGATACCTAGAATCCCTTGTATTTGTGGATGGAGGGATGAGGGAGTACAGATTATGGCTGTGGCAAATAAAGAGTTTAAGCCTATAGTACATACTATGTACAATAACCCTTTCCCAAATTCTTCAATCCCAAATTACCTCATGAGGTTTTACAGTTTTCTGATTCAAGTGTCCAAATTCAACAACAGAACTATGTAACTACTACATATTCTTGATTCTATCTACAGGATGAAAACCAAGAACAAAATAATATATGGATGGAAGTTTTCCAGGTCAGCGCATCTATTCTAACTTATGTTCACATGATAGTTTGGTATGAAATGATGCATGTCAAGGGCGACAACAAATAAACAATTGAACATGACTTCTGTCCTCACCAAACACATTGATAAATATGACCATTATAGATCTAATTGTGTTAAGTTGCTGGCCAATCAGAGTGACTGGATGAACTTTAGCGCGTTTACATTCATGTCACAGGAAGCAAATAAAGAAAGCATTTACAGGAGATAAAAAAGGGATCATTTGATAGAGTAATCAATATGCATCCAATTTGTAAAAGGGTAGATCAAATGAACAGTAATGCTGATTTGAATTTCAAAGGGTAAGAAAACCATACGCCGAGAAGTCAGCAGAAGCAGATGCAGCCCTCAGAGCATTCCTGTCAAGGCAACAGCTCCAAACAGCTCCTTTATGACCTTGAAAAGTCCCAATCCAGTCACCAGTCTCACCATTACGAAGCATTGGATTTGTGTCTGCAGAACAAAGAAATAATAGAAAGGTCATTCAATAGGTAGAACACGAGAAGGCAAGTATGTTTCTCCTATTGCAAAGTTTACTAGTATACAAACAATGTAATTCATTAATATCACCTTTTGGTCAGGCATCAAAACTAAAAAATGTATAACCTTCACCATGTAAACCAGCTACCTCCCTCGTGATAGGTGTCCGACTCCTTTCGACTATCACTTGATCCCAATCCAAGATAATACCAAGAGCTTGCCTAGAAACTGCTCACTCTTCCCTTCTTGAATGCATAAATATCTACTGATTCTATGCTATAATATTCTTTTCACGTACAAGTACAACATTTAGCAGAGCACTTAAATCGCTCTAACGAAAGAACGATGGATAGGAAGTTCACCATTCTGATTGATTGCATTGCAATATGGGCACACAGTTAAATCATACAAAACTGCGAGATACAGTTTAATACACTGCTTGTATCCAATTGAGGCTCGGCACTATAAGGTTTAGTTGCTTACAGCTAGGACAAAACAAGCTATTTATTATTGGCTTTACATCTGAGATACCTTGCACGATATCATTTGTATTTCTAACACCTCTATAGAGAATTTATTATTGCAAGGACGCTCATTATAGAGCACAAAGTGCAATCGTATACAAAATGGGGATGCATCAAATATCCCAAGAACAAAAAGTAGATGTGGAAATGAAGAAAACCCTAACAATACAACTTGATAATATTCGAATCGAATACCCACAAGATCATCCTTTTTTCAAAGAAAAATATTGTCAGGTAAAGGTTGGCATGAAATCTGTTCTCCACCTTGTATAGGGTTGTGTCCTTATTAATGGTCCAAGTTGTTGGTAATCCACAACAAGGATGTGCATGCATGTTTCTATGTAACCATAACCATTTCTTTATCAAGCTTTTAATATGGTATTCATGAAAATCCAACTGTTTCATTTGCTTCCAGCCATTCTATATGTAATAACTC
Organism: Chrysopogon serrulatus; assembly: GCA_015844335.1. Lineage (NCBI taxonomy): Eukaryota > Viridiplantae > Streptophyta > Magnoliopsida > Poales > Poaceae > Chrysopogon > Chrysopogon serrulatus. Next base: position 92,812 of record JADLZL010004515.1, on the reverse strand, counting down.
AGTGGTGCTCAAAACTCAAAAAAAATTGCTGGCTAGTATGATTTGATAAACAACATCTAAACAGGCATATATATTCTCTATCAAAGCTGTCCAGAAAACCAAGAAATACGACTTAGCAGTCCAAACTGGGAAAAAAACACTCCAAAATAGGAACCCGCACAATACAAAATAGAAACTTGCTCTGCAATGATTGCACAAGAAATTGCCAGCAATAGGACTTCTATATAAGGACTAACTACTCCCTCCATGTTGGAAATAGAAGTCGTTTAGGACAACAACACGGTCTCCAAAGTATAACTTTAACTTCATATTTTTATAAAAATATTCATCACAAAGTGATATATTTATACTTTTATGAAAGTATTTTTCAAGACAAATCTATTCATATGGTTTTCACATTTCCAAACTTAACAACTTAAAAGTTATTCATAATTTATGTTTTCGATGTTTGACCCAAACCTTGTCCAAAACGACTTCTATTTCCTATACGGAGGGAGTATGGCAAGACATTGTATAATAAACTACAAGTGTGCAATAGTTTCTTCATCCCTAAATGGGTCTGATATGGCAAACTACAGATAAATTGCACCATGCCAACTAGGAAACCGTAAAACCTTAAATGATTGCATTGGATAACTAACACTACACATCTAAGACTGAAGCAATACATAATCATAAGGTCACATGTATATTGGAGTCACCACCCTTTCTCACCAGTAACACAGATTACTCGATATCAGTACCCTTCATAGTCATGGCCTTGTTGGAGGCTACATTGGCAGACAAATGCTAGGGAGAAATGGAATTTCAAGCTAGCAACATAAAGCACAGGCATATGGATGGAGCAGGAAAATCACAATGAAATAATAAATCAAGAAATAAGTAATGGGTTTCTATTGCTCAAGGATCAGAGTGTGGGACTGGTAAAAATAATAATAACAATGGTTAAAATGCCTTGTGTTCTCCAGAAATCAACCACATGACCTACTTATCCGTTAAGGTCCATCCAACCATGTGCCAGCTGTTTTCTGCCTAACCAACAAACATGCGCCAGGTTAAATAATCAGCAATCAGATACTACGTGCCAGCACAATGCTCCATAGCACTTTAAACAAGTGCAAAAGGAAAAACACTTGGACGTTTCTAGGTTGGCAATCAGTTTCTCCATTCGGACATAGATGTTTTTTTTTAGAAAAGGAAACTATGGTGTTCTGTGTCTGTTGACTCAGCAATCCCTTAAATGGATACATGGTACATTCCTTGCTAAAAGGATGTAACTAACTGGCAACAATACCGCTATCTTACACAACATGGGTTTGTAGTCGTATTTACTGGAGCAGCAAAAGAACACTGTCCAATTTCCACAGTATATGTAGTTTACAAATATTGTTCCCCCACACCAACCAAACTACATAGTTGAAAGCACCAGGAGACTATCATGGCACAGATTGCACCGGCACCTAATAATTCTTACATCCACAAACTATATTGAAATTGCAACGCTCAAACACATGCATCCTAATCAACATCTCGTGAACACATATATAGCTAACAGCAGACCGTCGCATCACAATCATTCAATCATCATGCCAATCCGAACCAATCAGAAAACTAAAATGAAACTATGACACGGGAGTGGAGGTTGGGGTTCGCTTACCCTTGCTGGCGCTGATGAGAAAGTAGCCATCGGGTGTGACGGGGCTGTAGAAGAGGTCCACCACCGGGCGCGAGTGGCCGTGGCACACCAGCGGGATCGCCACCTTCTTCTTCTCCATCGTTTCGACTCGCCTCCCTTCCCCTGGTGAGAACGCACCCTACCTAGCCCGTCGAACCAACGATGGCACTGGAATGCGCCGCCCCCCGCGCGCCCAAACCCTAGCACTCCTCCGATCGGAGAAGGGAGGAAACCCACGCAAAAAAAATCGGGGAAAATCGGAGGATAATCGAATCAAATCGCGCGGATCGGCGCGGGGTAAGGCGATCCGGATCCGTAGGGTTGGATCTGTACAGGCGCTTTATTGGGTGGAGGATGGATCGGCGGAGGCGGGCGGGAGTGTGAGGCGAGGCCGGCCTCCTTGGGCGAAGGGTGGGGAAGTGGGGAGGAAGCCGGACGCTGGGCTTATATAGGGTTAGGACTTGGGGAAGGAGGCGAAGCGGCACGCGCTCCATCGGTCGGTCCTTCGGTCGTGGTCGTAGCGGGAGGGTGACTGCGCGAGTGAGAGAGCTGTCGCTTCTCAGGCTGGGGCCGTTGTGCACCGCTGGATCAGCGTCTAACGGTTCAGATTTTCGGTGGGCGTTTGGGGAAATTGGTCTGGGCCTTGATGTCTCTGGCATTTTACGGGCTTTTTCCATGGAGAGCGAGATAGTGGGCCGAGCAACTGTTTTGTTTTGGAAAAATCCTCAACAGTTAGTTCCATTCGTAACATACAGTGGTGAACACTTTGTGGACGACATGTCGCATCATTCTAATTCGTTTATTACATGGGTGGTCTGGTTGTTCAACAGACAAACATCATTCAGTAAAGATTCACATAACATGTATGCCTCAATTGAAAACTTTTTTTTAGGAATGTCTCAATTTAAATTTAACACACATAATGCTATTTAACAACTATATTGGATGACAAACGATTTTGTAGCTTTGCTATTGCAATTTGGAAGAAAAAAATATATCGGCTTTTGTTTTCATCAGAGTAGACTTTCAGGAGGCATGCTTCCATCATTTGTATTATAAGGACAGAAAGTATCATTTTCATACTCTGACATATGAAGCAATAGGCAAGTAGAATGTGATTCTGCTACGTCTACTGACACTGCCATTGATTTCCTTGAACATAATTACGTACATAATCTGCAAATTGTTTCCAGGTGTCGGTGCTAAAACTGGCGGCCTTAGCACCAACGAGTAAATTTGTGGTGCGTGTTCCCAACTCCGGAAGGTGTACAAGAAGGACACAAGCAAGGCCTGTATTATCCTGCACCTAAGTGCTTGTAGGTAGGGTGTACAAGCGAGTGGAGAGATGGAGCTGGTCCCAAGTCTCGTGTGCGATTGAGGCAAGTGCCAATATCGTGTGTGTGGAAGTGTTCAAGGTTGCTTGTGTGAGACTGCCTGTTAAGGGGCCCGGTCCTCCCCTTTTATAGCCACAAGGGGAGGACGGGGCTTACAAAGGGTGCGTGTGTACTTGAAAGAGGCCATGAGCGTCTCCCTCCCTCATCTGAGGCCTCGGTGCCCACCGCCTTTTTTATGCCGAGGTCCTCGGTCGGGCGCCAAAGACTCGAGAGCATGGTCTCAGCTGCGGGGAGTCGTGTCCCCTTATCCTGACGACGGAGAGGACGACTGTCCCTGTAGAAGTTGATGGAGAAGCCAGGGGAGGCGTATCGACCCTCGTAGCGTCTTTGTAGCTTTGACTCGCTCTCGCACCGAGGCACGGAGGGCCTCGGAGCCCGCCGCCAGATGCGGGGGGCGGTTGGCACAGAGAGAGCCATCATCGGGCAATCGCCCCCATCCCGGGCTCGAAAACCCGGGAGGGACTGTTGTTTGACCGGCCCCCGTCTCCGCCCGACTCCCATGGAAGATGATGCTGGGTGACGGCCCTTGGCGTGGCGGCCGTCGCCTGGGAGCTTCGGCGACTTGACCTGGCAGAAAGGTTAGATAACATAGTGCCCCACAGTGGCAGGCATGGCCTCCACTATGGAGGATAACGTAATCATGAGCGCGGGTGAGAGTTGTGACAAGACGGCTCCTATCCCGTGCCAGGGGATAGCGCACTCCTCGGGAACTGTGGGAAGGCGGCGGCGGATATACGCCAAATCGTAGGCCCGGTTTGACCCCGGAAGGCGGCGCGCCCCGCCCGAGGCTAGGCACGGGGCTCGAAAGGGACGGAGATGTGTGTGCTCGTCCGAGGCCTCGGCTGGGAGGGCTCGGGCGAGACGGAGCGTTAGCGCCCGGGCCCGAGGCCTCGGCGGGGAGGGCTCGGGCGAGACGGAAGCGTTAGCGCCCGTCCCGAGGCCTCGGCGGGGAGGGCTCGAGCGAGACGGAGCGTTAGCGCCCGTCCCGAGGCCTCAGCGGGGAGGGCTCGGGGCGAGACGGAGGCGTTAGCGCCCGTCCCGAGGCCACCGGGGAAAGCTTCGGACGGGATGGTGATCGGTGTGCTGGGCCTTAGTGGGCCATGTTTCGTTATCGTGTGGCCTTGGTTTTGCGTTTGTTGGGCCCGATTGTTTGGAGGGCCCTAATTTTGGTACCCGACAGTAGCCCCCGAACCTTCGAAGGAGTGGGTACACTCGTTCGGAGGTTGTGGCTTTAAGCTAGGTTTCTGCTGGGCATGTTGTTAGACGTCTCGGGCTTTCCTACGCTGGGTGCGTGCAAGCGCACCCGGCGGGTGTAGCCCCCAAGGCCTCGGAGGAGTGTGAGCACTCCTCCGAGGGCTTATTCGTTTTTAGCGAGGGTGCTTGCTTGTCTCGGAGGCTACGTTCTCCGGTGGGGCGCGAAGCACCTGCCGGTGTAGTAGCCCCGAGGCCTCGGTGGAGTGTGGGCGCTCCTCCGAGGGCTTGCGCGCGTTTTGGTTGGTGCATTCTTACCGCTTTGCCAAGCCCCCGGGCCCGTCGGCTCGTCCAGGAGTTGGGCGAGTTTAGTTGACGTTTCCCAACCTCAGCCTCTGTGCCGGGGGAGCCCCCGAGCCCCGTTCTGGCGTGGGGCGGCCGAGCGGTACTTGGTCGTTAGTTTTATCCGCGCCTCAGTGTAACACCCCTGGTGTTACGCACTTAACCTTTTGCTAAACCATCTCGTGAGCATCATGATTTTGTGCTCATGCATGTGTTGAAGTGCGTAGTTGATTGTTTGCTATCTGAAAATGTCAATAAATTCATTAAGGGAAAGCTAGTTTCAAGTGCTTCTTTATATCACTTAAGGTAATAGATTAATTTTTATTAAGCAAAAATAATATATAACTTGTATGTGAAACTTAAACAAAGTTTGTAGTACAAGTCTTGTAGGAAGCAATGCAACTTGTCCCTTTGAAAAATAATTTCATTAACTAGTTTTTCCAAAGAGACTCAAAAGTGCAATTTGAATTGAATTACGTGCATGACAAAGATTTTTTCTAAGTCCGGAAATCATTTGGCAATGTTAGGATGGTGATTGATCTTTGTTAAATCTAGATAAGCAAAGTGGTGTCATGTTTCAGCTTTGGTTGGTAGTTTGAGGTATCCTCTCTAGAATGGTTAGGTTGTTTTGGCGGTGTCCGGCTAATCAGTACCAAAAACCTTGCCCTAATAGCCCTAAAACCCCACCGCCTCGACCTAGTTCACGCTCGACCGAGCTCGGCGACATCGGCCGACAAACCTAATTTGACATGTCCGTTGTTTCTTCAGAATCGGCTATGATCCAAGTGGGATATTTCTTCTAGTAGCCCTTAGTACCCTCTCTCGGCCATGTTTAATCGGTTACGAGGTTAGTACAAATGGGTTAGTGGTTACTCGAGCTTTAAAATTCGTGCAAGGCATGGTCCACGACCAAACCGGGCCATCGCGAGCACGGTCACCACGTCTCGCGCCCGGCGCCGCTGCGTAGGGCCGCTCGGCCAGCGCGCGCCGCTAGCCACCACGGCCGCCAGGCCGCTGGCCGCGCCATCGCCCGCGGCAGCACGACGCGGCCTGCGCCCCCTCGTTCGCATGGCCGCGCAAGACAACGCCGCCGACACGCCGCTCGCCGCCCCTCATCCCCGCCAAGGCCAGCTCGGCGCCAACGCCGCTAGTCGCCCGCCCACCGAGCCGGACACCACCATACGCCGCCGCCGCTGCCAGTCGTCGTCGTCTACGCGTCCGATGTAGCCATAGCCGCCCGCGCAGTTGTCGCCTTTGATTCTCGCGTCTCCACGCCGCGCCGCCCGCCAAGACGCCATTGCTCCGGCGGGTCCGGTCATTTGGACGATTGGGCGTCCCTCGACTCGCTTTCACTCATGCGCTGGTGGCCGTCCTTGCTGTCGCCTCGGAGTCACGTCCGCTTGCGCCTTGCGCCTCGGAAGGACGTCGCGCGCAAAGCACGCGCCTTCCCGCATCACCATGGCCGCTTGAGCGTGCCATTAATTCCGGCGAGGGAAAGGTCGAATCGAATCGATTCATCGCATCCACGGCTTCACCATTAAGTCGCCTAGACACCCGACCCCACCCCGCCTTGAATTACGCCGTGTCAAGCTCCAATTTTGGAGTCTCCGGCCGGCGGGCATAAACGGGCCGAGAACGGCGCTCTGGGAAGGCACGACTTATCCAGAGCTCCAAAGTTCGATTCCATGGCACCAATAGCTTCAATTCACTCCCCTCTACCTCGTGCGGGCCTCATCTCTGCCTCTTTCGTTACCCCGCACATCGCCGACACGGTCGTGTCCGCCGCGATCGATGCCGAGCATGCTAGCGCGCAAGACGCGCGCCAGCACCCCTCGACCTTCCTCCACCTCACTCAACCCCACATCCGTGTTCGCGATAAGTTTCGGGTGCTCACCCACCATTTCTTTGCTCTCACCGGCGTTCGCAGTGGCGAGGGCAGCCTCGTCGTCGCCGCGAACTGCGCGGCCGCGCTCTCCGCAGTGGCGAGCGATGCTGCGTCGCTTCCCGCGCTGCGCTAAGGAGTCCTAAGGGCGCGGGTCATAGCCGCGGATGTTCGGCCATCTCGTGGCCGCTCGGCGGATCTCCGTCGGCCGGCAGAGGCGCCGCATTACGCCTAGCACGCCGCGCCGTCGCGCACCGTGCACGTGGACCGCCCTGTTGCGAAGATGAATAACCTCAGGGTGCTAGGTGAGGACTTACTCTCTATGTGAATAGTGCAAACAGTGCGTGGGGGAATAGCTAGGAGATCGTGGACCTTTTTTCGCAAAGAGCCACGCGGCTGGCTTTCCCCGCCCGCAGCCGCCGCTGCTGGGCGGCTTCCTCGCGTGGGCCTGCTGCCGCCCGCCTCAAGCAGGCGCGTAGGCTGGACCGCCGTTGTTGGGCCGCGGGCGGGCCGATGGTTGGCGACGGCCCGTTTGCCTTTTAAGTGCTTCCTTTTAGTTTTTAATTTCAGAAAGTGCAACAAGTTGGTAAATTCAACAGAAAATAGTATAAGTGTCCAAAAATTATGAAACTAATTTTGTTAGGTTCCTAAAATCATGTTCTATCTGATGGCATAGTTATTTTATGTAGCTCTGTTATATATTTAGAATCCATCATAATAAATAAATGTACTCCACTAAGCTCTACATTAAATGTCATGATTATTTGGTAAAGGCTGTCAACTTGATCTTCTACAGTAGGCTAATAATATTGTTAGGTGCTTGCCATAATGTTTGTAGCTCTTAGTTAGCCAGTTTGGTAAGGTAGCCAAAAATACTTTAGTTAGAACGTATATTAAAATAACTAGGAAGTGATTATAAATCATCGCTTGACATGAAATGCTACTTTGTGAGAGCGACACCTGGCTAATCATGTTAGCCATTAGAGCTAGCTGTTAATATAGTTTGTACGTGTTGTATTTTTAAGAGTTGTTGTTGCCTGATTGATTGCATCATCTCTGCATCGCATCGTTGCATATCATAATAGGAGCGATGATGGACCGATGCAACCGGAGGACTTGGTGTCACACGGAGGATGGTGTCATGATGGATATATCACGAGGATGAAATACTAACTTTTGGTTATATGCTTTTACACAGGCAAGCCCCGGTTCATAACCTCTACTATTCTGCACTTTATAATATATATGTTGCATTAAGTTTGGAGGAGTTGAATGAAACCCACCTGCATAAATATCCTTGTCCTATGAGTCTTACTAGTATGACAGGACCGTATAGATTTGCTATGCTATAGGTTGCCGGTAGAAGTCGAGTGATTTCCGGTCACTCGCGAGAGATAGGATTATTGTTATCACTATCATGATACTATCATATGGATTATCTATGGATAATAAATGGAGACCGGGCGGGACGGTATCATGGACCGTGGATGGGCGTTGGGTTTGTTGGGCAACAGAGCGAGGCTCTGGTTGCGTTTTTGTCCCGCCCGAGAGTCGATTAAGGACCGATCGTTGCTAAAGGGTTGAAGGTTAAGTTTCTGAGATCTCCTTATCCCGAACACATACTTGTGTATGGGCGCTCGGAAGGCTTGCTCTCTCTTGTCTTGGGTTCCGGCTTCATCCGGACCGGCTATTCGAGGTGGTGTATACGTGTGTTTTCTTTTTTGGGTTGGAGGTCCTTGCACCACATTACGGCTAGGCCGGGAATGTCGGGGGCTTGGAGTCCCAGTTGGACGGGGACACAGGAGCCCCGGGCGGGGAGAAAGCAAGTTGTTCTTGTGCGTGTCTAGGATGCGGATGAGGAGTGTGTCTCGGGGTACCCACCGGGCGCATTGATTCGCGAATCGCCGTTCAATGAACGGTGCGACGAGGGCTTTATTCGGCAATATAGTAAGAAATGGAAGATGAAGGATGGATAAAAAGAGATTCTCGATTGCTTACCACTTGCTTGAAAGTAGTTTAGGTGCTTACCTAGAATGGTTAGCTAATGAATTAATCATGGCTACTAAAATTGAATATAAGGATGCACTTTGTTAGTAATGCGTTTCCCAAATATAACCCAACAAGCCAAACAGGTCTTGCATATTCCTTGGAGTCATTTTATTTCCTCCCATCGGGTAAGTCTTCTTTGAGTACAATTGAGTACTCGGGGTTTTATTTCCCCATTTGCGGGTGACAGGTGGATGCTAGTTGTTGACTCTTGTGTGTGGATACCTCCCGGGGCTCGGGGAGGAATTCCAATTACGCTACGATAGTAGTTTTATTTTCAACTTTACTAACTATTTTTTATAAGAAAAACTCTATCATAAATAATAGTGTTATCATGTTAAATGGTTAGTCATGAGTTGAATAAATGTTTATTTCATTTGCAATAATGACCAAGTGTACAAAATACTTGATAAGTTTAAAATGAATCAACTTTCCTTATGCTACACTTTGTAGTTATCCTTTCCGCTTGTTATATAATACTCGATCAAATGTGATTATGGGATGTAAGAAATGTAAGATTGTTGTAAGCTTTATTCCCTTATTTGTGATCCTGAGAAAAACTGTGGATTTTCGAGTTCTCCCGTTGGGTGTGCTCGATGAATCGATTAAATTAGTGCGCTCCCTTGGGTACTTAGTGTCTAATGGAAGACAAGTACTCTTGTGAGTGTATTAATTTAGGCGATTCTGCCACAGGTGGTATCAGAGCATAAATAAGCGAATAAAGCTACGCAACCCTTTTCAAATTAAAATTTGATAACAAATTCTTTTCAAAAAGTTAGGGCGTTTGCATGCGAAGTTATATAAGTAGCCCTAATACTATGGTTATGTATCTAGGATAGATGGCACTCTGCTAACTTAGATAGGTTTAATCCTATCTTCTGCAGGTACACTAGCTCTCGACCATAGTTCGATAGTAATCGACTAGTTATAGAGGGCGAACGATGTGTCAAAAATCTGAGAACGGTTGCTCTATATGTGGCAGCAAGGTGAGGACGGAAAGGACGTGCATTCATGCATATCCTGTTTGTGCAATTGTTGTGAAGTTGATGTGTTGGTTTCCCCCTAAATCTAGTTAGGCCGAGATTAAAATCTTCTGTCTATCCTCTTTTCAAAACTCTTAAGTCAGTGTCAAGCAAGTTAAGTGCAGCAGGTCAGGGATCCTATGACATCCGTCACATCATTCTGTTCACTGGCACTGTGCCGCATTTAAATTGCTGGGTCACATCTAGTTTTGTTTGCTTGCACGCTTCCTTACTCTCTCTTCTCTGTACTCGTCTCAGTCCTTCGCCTCTGCCTCGATGCTCGAACCCGACATCCGCGCATGGCCTCGGTCATTCACTCATTTCACGTCGTGTGAATTCTACCGTTCCCTCGAACGTGATGCCACGGCCATGCCTCTAAAGCCATTGATGCCGGTACATCAAGCCTCGACCCATCTGTCGACCCGTCCTTACCACTGCTATAGTCACCCATAGTGCCTTCCTGTTTTCACTACAGTCTCATGGTAGACTAGTCAAGCTTCTTGGAGAAGCCTTGCCCAGGCCTCTACAAAAAGAGAGCCACCCCGGTTGTTTTCACCACACCCCACACTTGCTAAACATTTCCCCAACCGTTCCTGAGCAAAGATGGCCTCACAAGAGCCGCCATGCCCTTGCCTTCTACCCACCAACCCTCCTAGCCAGCCAGGGCTGACGGGAGTAGTTTGGACCAGCAGCACCTGCCAGGGCATAGAGGGTTTTCCTAAGCTTCTGTATACCACCGCACAGAGGCTGGGGATCCGAGGCTGTCCCCTTTACGAGGGCTATGAGTGCTTACAGCATGGCATTGAGCGGTGCGAGGTTACCGTCTACATTGGGAAAAGTGACAACTTCCCTGGTGTAGATGAGTGGAGCGCCACCACCACCGGTTTTAAACTTTCCGGACACCTATCGGTCAGAGCCCACAAGGCACTGAGGATCCTGTGCCAGATCCATGCAGATGCTCTCGCCCGTTCACCCATGAGGTTCTTTCCGCCTTCGGACCGGGACTCTCCATTCTGGAGAACCCGCATGGAGGCTCTGCGTGGACGTCCCCTGCAGGCAGTCGATCCCACCGTGGTGTCCCTGGCCACGTATTTGCTGGCCCTGGATGAACACCACGAGCAGCTTGCCTCCGAGCTGAGGAAGTGCATCACCCGTGCCGAGGAGACCGAGCTCTTCATCCGGAAACTCCATGTGAGCCTTGCCATGACACGTGCTCAAGCTGCCACCGCCGAGAGCCGTGAGACCGTCACCGCCGAAGCCCCCTCATGGGAGGCGGGACGACCGCTACGTCGAGCCGGATGAGGGATGCCTACTTCGCCGCTCGAGATCAGCGGAGGGCTCCTGCCCCGGAGGGGCAACAACCCCGGATCTTGGAGGGGATACCCGCCTATCCCTGGGAGCGGGTGAGGAATTTGGCAGCACCCGCCGCTCCGCCACCTACTCCTATGGAAGACTCTGAGGCTGAGTCTCCTCTTCCTTGAACGCAGCCCAACCCCGCTGAAGAGCCTCAGGAGAACAGCCGTGAAGCCCTCTGCCTCGACGATGTAGACTAGTGCCTGTGGTGATGTGCCTTGGTTCTGCAGCACGTGTCCTTGCCTTCTCCAGATGATGTACCCCCGTTGTGTTTTGAAGTAGTGTGTTTGTCTTGCAGTCTAGTGATGTGTGTGCGGTTTCAAAAAGTGCATCTTGTTTTCCTGCAGTAATTATGCCGTGCGTGATTAATGTCTTGCAAACGCGATTAATCAAGAGGGTTAAGTAGTCGCTTTAGTCTGGAAGCGGTATAACCTTTTGGTAATGTTTTAGAACTATATGAGACGACCCTTGCCACCCTCCTTCTCTACAAAAAAAAAAAGATGCCCTCGATTCTCGCCCTCGCGACCGTACCGGACCCCCCCTCTTTTCTTTTTCCTCGATCGTTCACGCGCCTCCACGTGACGCTGTCTTCGCTGTCTCCTTTTCCCCACTCAGGCTTGAGTGCGAAGCGCACCATGGCCGAGGGCTGCCCCACCCCGTGACCCGCCATCGTTTTCCCCCTCCCACTCAACCTCACCGTCCTCGGTGCGCCGCACAACGCAACCACTCGCCCTCCTCGCTGAGCTATAAACGCGACCCTGAGTCCCTCCCTATGCCACCCAACTTCCCACTCCTCAGCACCTAAGCTCGTCGAGCAATCTCTTCTTTCTGGTGAAGCTCGACTGGATCCAGGGAGAAGCTAGCAGGAAAGGATTTCCAGTCCAGTGCTGCGAGTCAAGCCAAGCCTGGGGAATCAGATCGTCGGAGCTCACCAAGCACGTCGATGAAGCAGAGGATCTGATTTCCACCCCCAGAGGTTGAATCTAGCCTCCGAGTTCACGATGATCGAATTTTCACTGACCTGTTTCTGGATCTGTTGGACGTACGCCATGATCTGGATTATCATTATCTTGTTGTTTTTCCATTGTCCTCGTCTAGCTCGGCTGTTGGATTGAGTGGTTAGGTGTGTGAGTTGCTTTGATCATGTAATTTTCCTGTTACCTTGCAATGTAATCGTGTTTCCCTTGCTTTCTTTACCGACTCTGAATCTCGGGACGAGATTCTTTTTAAGGGGGTAGGATGTAACACCCCTGGTGTTACGCACTTAACCTTTTGCTAAACCATCTCGTGAGCATCATGATTTTGTGCTCATGCATGTGTTGAAGTGCGTAGTTGATTGTTTGCTATCTGAAAATGTCAATAAATTCATTAAGGGAAAGCTAGTTTCAAGTGCTTCTTTATATCACTTAAGGTAATAGATTAATTTTTATTAAGCAAAAATAATATATAACTTGTATGTGAAACTTAAACAAAGTTTGTAGTACAAGTCTTGTAGGAAGCAATGCAACTTGTCCCTTTGAAAAATAATTTCATTAACTAGTTTTTCCAGCAGCTCAAAAGTGCAATTTGAATTGAATTCTGTGCATGACAGCATTTTTTCTAAGTCTGGAAATCATTTGGCAATGTTAGGATGGTGATTGATCTTTGTTAAATCTAGATAAGCAGTGGTGTCATGTTTCAGCTTTGGTTGGTAGTTTGAGGTACCCTCTCTAGAATGGTTAGGTTGTTTTGGCAGGTGTCCAGCTAATCAGTACCAAAAACCTTGCCCTAATAGCCCTAAAACCCCACTGCCTCGACCTAGTTCACGCTCTGACCGAGCTCAGCGACATCGCTGACAAACCTAATTTGACATGTCCGTTGTTTCTTCTGTAACTGGCTATGATCCAAGTGGGATATTTCTTCTAGTAGCCCTTAGTACCCTCTCTGGCCATGTTTAATCGGTTCTGAGGTTAGTACAGCGGGTTAGTGGTTACTCGAGCTTTAAAATTCGTGCAAGGCATGGTCCACGACCAAACCGTCATCGCGAGCACGGTCACCACGTCTCTGCGCCCGGCGTCGCTGCGTAGGGCCGCGCTCGGCTCGCGCTCGCCGCTAGCCACCACGGCCGCGCTGCCACTTTGGGGCCGCGTCGCGCCACTGCCGCGCTGCACGACGCGCGCCGCTGCTGCGCCCCTCGTTCGCATGGCCGCGCACAGGCCCGCGACACGCCGCTCGCCGCCCCTGCTGCATCCGCCGCGCCAGCTCCGCGCCAACGCCGCTAGTCGCCACGCCCACCGAGCCGGACACCACCATACGTCGCAGTGCTGCCCGAGTCGTCGTCTCGCGTCCGATGTAGCCATAGCCGCCGCAGTGTCGCCTGATTCTCGCGTCTCGTCACGCCGCACAGCGCCGCACGCCATTGCTCCGCTGGGTCCGGTCGCTGGACGATTGGACGTCCCCTGACTCGCTTTCACTCCGCGCGCTGGTGGCCGTCCTTGCCGTCGCCTCGGAGTCACGTCCGCTTGCAGTCTTGCGCCTCGGCTTGAAGGACGTCGCGCCAAGCACAGTCGCCTTCCCCTGTCACCATGGCCGCTTGAGCGTGCCATTAATTCCGGCAGGGAAAGGTCGAATCGAATCGATTCATCGCATCCACGGCTTCACCATTAAGTCGCCTAGACACCCGACCCCACCCCGCCTTGAATTACGCCGTGTCAAGCTCCAATTTTGGAGTCTCCGGCCGGCGGGCATAAACGGGCCGAGAACGGCGCTCTGGGAAGGCACGACTTATCCAGAGCTCCAAAGTTCGATTCCATGGCACCAATAGCTTCAATTCACTCCCCTCTACCTCGTGCGGGCCTCATCTCTGCCTCTTTCGTTACCCAGACATCGCTGACACGGTCGTGTCCGCCGCGGATCGATGCCGAGCCGCTGCGCGCACGCGGCCAGCACCCCTCGACCTTCCTCCACCTCACTCAACCCCACATCCGTGTTCGCGATAAGTTTCGGGTGCTCACCCACCATTTCTTTTTTACTCTCACCGGCGTTCGCGATGGCGAGGCAGCCTCGTCGTCGCCGCGAACTGCGCGGCGCGCTCTCCGCAGTGGCGGCGATGCTGCGTCGCTTCCCGCTGCTTCTAAAGGAGTCCTAAGGGTGCGCGGGTCATAGCCGCGGATGTTCGGCCATCTCGTGGCCGTCGGCGGGATCTCCGTCGGCCGGCAGAGCGCCAGCGACACAGCTAGCACGCCGCGCTTGCGCCGTGCCGTGCGTGGACCGCCCTGTTGCGAAGATGAATAACCTCGGGGGTGCTAGGTGAGGACTTACTCTCTATGTGAATAGTGCAAACAGTGCGTGGGGGAATGGCTAGGAGATCAGGGACCTTTTCGCAAAAGAGCCAGCGCGCGCGGGCTTTCCCCGCCGCAGGCCGCCGCTGCTGGGCCGGCTTCCTCGCGTGGGCATTGCTGCGCGCCCCGCCTCCCGCAGCAGCGTAGGCTGGACCGCCGTTGTTGGGCAGCGGGGCCAGAATGGTTAGCGACGGCCCGTTTGCCTTTTAAGTGCTTCCTTTTAGTTTTTAATTTCGAGAAAGTGCAACAAGTTGGTAAATTCAACGAGAAAATAGTATAAGTGTCCAAAAATTATGAAACTAATTTTGTTAGGTTCCTAAAATCATGTTCTATCTCGATGGCATAGTTATTTTATGTAGCTCTGTTATATATTTAGAATCCATCATAATAAATAAATGTACTCCACTAAGCTCTACATTAAATGTCATGATTATTTGGTAAAGGCTGTCAACTTGATCTTCTACAGTAGGCTAATAATATTGTTAGGTGCTTGCCATAATGTTTGTAGCTCTTAGTTAGCCAGTTTGGTAAGGTAGCCAAAAATACTTTAGTTAGAACGTATATTAAAATAACTAGGAAGTGATTATAAATCATCGCTTGACATGAAACGCTACTTTGTGAGAGCGACACACGGCTAATCATGTTAGCCATTAGAGCTAGCTGTTAATATAGTTTGTACGTGTTGTATTTTTAAGAGTTGTTGTTGCCTGATTGATTGCATCATCTCTGCATCGCATCGTTGCATATCATAATAGGAGCGATGATGGACCGATGCAACCGGAGGACTTGGTGTCACACGGAGGATGGTGTCATGATGGATATATCACGAGGATGAAATACTAACTTTTGGTTATATGCTTTTACACGTGCAAGCCCCCGGTTCATAACCTCTACTATTCTGCACTTTATAATATATATGTTGCATTAAGTTTGGAGGAGTTGAATGAAACCCACCTGCATAAATATCCTTGTCCTATGAGTCTTACTAGTATGACAGGACCGTATAGATTTGCTATGCTATAGGTTGCCGGTAGAAGTCGAGTGATTTCCGGTCACTCGCGAGAGATAGGATTATTGTTATCACTATCATGATACTATCATATGGATTATCTATGGATAATAAATGGAGACCGGGCGGGACGGTATCATGGACCGTGGATGGGCGTTGGGTTTGTTGGGCAAATGCAGGCGAGGCTCGGTTGCGTTTTTGTCCCGCTGAGTCGGTTAAGGACCGATCGTTGCTAAATGGTTGAAGGTTAAGTCACGGATCTCCTTATCTCGAACACATACTTGTGTATGGGCGCTCGGAAGGCTTGCTCTCTCTTGTCTTGGGTTCCGGCTTCATCCGGGACCGGCCGCTCGAGGGTGGTGTATACGTGTGTTTTCTTTTTGGGTTGGAGGTCCTTGCACCACATTACGGCTAGGCCGGGAATGTCGGGGGCTTGGAGTCCCAGTTGGACGGGGACCTGGAGCCCCGGGCAGGAGAAAGCAAGTTGTTCTTGTCTGTGTCTAGGATGCAGATGAGGAGTGTGTCTCGGGGTACCCAGCTGGGCGCATTGATTCGCGAATCGCCGTTCAATGAACGGTACGACGAGGGCTTTATTCTGGCAACATAGTAAGAAATGGAAGATGAAGGATGGATAAAAAGAGATTCTGATTGCTTACCACTTGCTTGAAAGTAGTTTAGGTGCTCACCTAGAATGGTTAGCTAATGAATTAATCATGGCTACTAAAATTGAATATAAGGATGCATCATTAGTAATGCGTTTCAAAAATATAACCCGACAAGCCAAACAGTCTTGCATATTCCTTGGAGTCATTTTATTTCCTCCCCTGTCGGGTAAGTCTTGCTTTGAGTACAATTGAGTACTCGGGGTTTTATTTCCCCATTGCGGTGGCAGGTGGATGCTAGTTGTTGACTCTTGTGTGTGGATACCTCCTGGTGGGCTCAGCGAGGAATTCCAATTACGCTGCGATAGTAGTTTTATTTTCAACTTTACTAACTGTTTTTATAAGAAAAACTCTATCATAAATAATAGTGTTATCATGTTAAATGGTTAGTCATGAGTTGAATAAATGTTTATTTCCGCTGCAATAATGACCAAGTGTACAAAATACTTCAGTAAGTTTAAAATGAATCAACTTTCCTTATGCTACACTGTAGTTATCCTTTCCGCTGTTATATAATACTCGATCAAATGTGATTATGGGATGTAAGAAATGTAAGATTGTTGTAATCTTTATTCCCTTATTTGTGATCCTGAGGAAAACTGTAGATTTTCGAGTTCTCCCGTTGGGTGTGCTCGACAGAATCGATTAAATTAGTGCGCTCCCTTGGGTACTTAGTGTCTAATGGAAGACAAGTACTCTTGTGAGTGTATTAATTTAGGCGATTCTGCCACACTCAAAGATCCCTTCCGCAGGGAGGCGGATGGACCTCGCCATGCTGTCGTCGACGAGTGTCGAACATGGCTAGATCCGGTGAGCTGTTAACGGGTAAGTCCAAGTGAAATGCCTGTGCCCCGTTCGTTAGGGGTTGGCTGGGCCCGGAGGCGCATTCCATTAGAGCCTGCAAGGTGTGTCTGAGGCGGGGCCCGGGTCCCGTCCGCCAGGTCCCGAGGGCTCGGTGCTCTCCCACGTGGGATCCCCCTAACTCAGACTGCCTCGCTGGCCTCGGACACGGCATGGGACGGTCCACCTTGCCAGGGCTAGGCGTGTATGAGACCGTCCGAGCCATCCCCCGACTCGGTGGCCTTGAGGCGGCCGCCGAACCCACTGGTGGGCCAGCCTCCGAACCTCTGGACCGTAAATGGGCCGTCGCCCGGGCTCCTTTACCGGGAAGGAAGCCCATAGGCCGTGCTGCGGCGGGGACGTGGGCGCGCCTTTTGAGGCGCTCTTCTCGAGCGTCCGGCGCCGTGGCGCCGCCGCCGCGGGAGAAGTGGTAGGCCCCCCACGCCCAAGGCGGTTGGCACGCCGTGCGCATGCTGCGGGTCCCACGCGGGACGTGACGGTGGCGTGTGCTACCGCTGCCGCCACCGCGGGGCACGCGCGGCATCGTGGACCCCGGCCTCCATGAGCCGGGATCCCCTCTGGGGGATTAACCCCGCAACGTGCGTGTGTTTTCCTAACCCCGTGTGGCTATGACCGCCCGTGCACGGGCGCCTGGGGCTCCGTGTGAAACGCAATCGAGTAGGAAGATACGCATTAAATGCTGGTAGGTGAACGGGCTAGGGTTTAGCCTAGTATAAATACCTGGGCGTGGCGGCCGCTGGTACTTCTTCTCGCTTTCTCAGCCATTGCCTCTGCTCCTGCCTTTGCCGTTGCCGGGAGTTGTTCGAGCGCCGCCGAGAGAGGAGGAAGAGGAGAGTGAGAGAAAGGAGACTTGTCTCACCGTCACCCATCTAGCCGGTAGCTGCCATGGCGCCCAAGGTCGACGTCGTTGGTGTTGCGGACTGGGAGACGTGCTCGGTCACGGAGGCCGACCTGCTGGCGCTGGTGGAGAAGGGACTTCTCTGCTCTCGCTCCGCCGTCTCGACGCCGGAGTGGATGGTGCCGCCGTTTGAGCACCAGTTCCTGATGCCACCGGAGGGGTACGTCGTGAGTTTCACGGCGTTCCATGAGGGCGGATTCGGGATGCCGGTGGGCCGGTTTTTGCGGGCGCTCCTGGAGTACTACGAGCTGGAGCTGGAGCTGCATAACCTCGCCCCCAACTCGATTATGCAGGCGGCGGTGTTCGTCGCCTTGTGCGAGGGATACCTCGGAGTCGAGGCCCATTGGGACCTCTGGCTCTATTTCTTCGAGGCCGCCCTCTTCCTGAGGCCCTCCCTGGAGAAGAAAAAAGGGAGGAGGCTGGCCGTCCGAGCTGGGAGCTGCACGTTGCAGCTACGGGCCCGTATCTGGGATTCCTATATCTCGACGAAGCTCACGTCCTCCAATCGCGGCTGGCACGCGAAGTGGTTCTACCTCCGGAACGACCACGGCCATTTGTCGAGGTACACCGGGAAGTGGATCGACGTGGAGCCGCCGTCGTGGAAGGCGGAGCTGATCCCGGAGAAGACGACGCCGCTGAGAAAGGTGGTTGCTGCCTTGGGGCGTCCCTCGACCCCGCGGGTTGGACGCTTCGGGGTGATCGCCCGCTTCCACTAACGGGCGGGAAAGCGCCCCTCATGTCGAGGCGGTACTCCCGCATTTACATGAAGGCCGGCACCGAGTGGAGGGCACCCGGATGGCGCCCGAGGATCTTGACCATCAAGAGATCCTTGAGCGGACGGCCCGGCGGCGGACCTCGCCGTGATGTACAAGGTGACGATGCGGCCCAACAAGGGATACATCTCTGTGGTAAGTGTTGTGCCTGTGTTCGAAGTTTGCCTTTTGTCTCCTTCTCCGACCTTACCCTGCATTTCGTTCCACAGGGGCTCTCCGGAAAGCTAACGGCGTCCAAGCCGCCTATCGCCGTGGAGAAGGAGGCGAACCGGGCTCACTCGGAGGCGAGGAGGAAGAAGAAGGAGAGTGAGAGGGAGCGGAACATCCGCAAGCAGCGGGAGAGGGAGGACCTGGGGAAGCGCCGGCGCTGCCAGGAGCAGGAGGGCCTCCCACGGGAGGAGACGCCGTCGGACACCACCGACGGTGGTGATGACGACGACGGTGAGGAGGAGGGGTGGTATGACGACGACCTGAGCCGCTTCTTGGGGCTGGATCCCCCGGAGGAGGCGTCGCACCCCCAATCTTCTGGTGGTGCGGCGTCGGCTTGTGGCGAGGACTCCGCCGCAAGGGGGCTCGGCCTCAGCCTCATCGAGCCGAGATCGCGTCGAGGGGCGAAGCCACGCCGTCCCCCCCAAGGGAAGGCGGAACGCCACGGGGAAACGAGCTGCCGAGGCCACCCCCCTCGAGCGAGGGGCTCGGCCGAGGTCTTGACCGGCGGCTGAGGCGCTGCCCCTCCGAGGCCATCCCACGCCGGTGGGCCCGAGCAGCAGCCGGACCAGCCCGCCCAGGTCAACCCGAGGCGGCGGAAAGGAGGCCCGAGGGGCGAGGGTCGGACACCCGATGAAGGGGCGAGAACGGGCGGAGCGCCCGAGGCCCCCCGTCTTCCCCGACGGGCATCAAGATCAAGGTGCCGGTTGCCGGGTAAGCATTGCTCGGCCTCCTGGACTGTCTCCTTTAGGTTGTTTTTTTTTTTCTTCTTTTCCTCGACGCTTCTTTTCTCTTCCTCGCAGTGTAAAACGCAGGGCCGGCCTGCCCTCGACTTTCGCCGCGAAAGAAGCCGGCCGGGGGGGAGCACGAGCCTCGGGCCGCCCGAGAGGCGGTGGCGCAGCCGCAAAGGAAAGAGGCGCGGCGAGGTGCCGCCAAGGAGGCGCCCTTGGCCGGCGACGAGGATGCGGCGAGGGCGTCCGCCGTTAGAGGTCACCGCGGACGTGGCCATGTGGCGGAGCAGCGCCCGACTGGCCCCCAGCCCCGAGTCGTGTGGACAAGGTGGTGGAGATTGCCTTCCGGAGGACGCCACCGAGGCGCTGGGGAAGGAGGCGCTGTCGAGGACGCGATTTCTCCGGCGGGCGAAGCCGGGGAAGTCACTAGCCGAGGTGTCCACCGTGGCCGAAGAGCAGCTCGGGAGGCGCCTGCCGCGGGTGAGGGGCCGCCAGCCATGAGGCCGCCGGCTCCGGAGCTCATGAAAGCGCAGCGGCTAATCTGGAGGGACCATCAGGACCCCGAGAGGCGGCCGGTCTACGTGCGGGACGACGCCGCGGAAGGGCACCTGTGGGAACAGGTGGGGATGTGCCAGGAGCTGGGCGAGAGGTCACTTAGGACTCTCTCGTCGATCCTGTCCCACGCGCAGCTCCCCGCCACAATAAGGTAAGCGGCCTCCCGTGGTTTTCTTGTTCCAAGAGCCCTTTCGTGACGGCTGAACGACTGGGTCTGGTTTCTACAGGAGCTGGTGTAGGTGTCCCGGGCGAAATCGGAGTTCATCCGAGAGGGGGCCGGCCTCACCAATGAGCTTAATCGCCAGAAGGATCTTGCGGGCAAGCTGAGCGCCAACCTGTCGGCTAGGGATGATGAGGTCAAGAACCTCCGTCACCTCGTCTCGAAGCTGGAGGCCGAGGCTTCTGCGGTGCGTGAGGAGGCCACTCTCTCGACGGAGATCGTGGCGAAACACGCAGCGGACCTCGACCGACTCCGGGCCAAGAGAGAGGTGATGAGGGCCGAAGTTACCCGCTCGGGCGACTCCGTCCAGGCCTTGTCCGAGAGGCTGGTGACCCTCGAGACCGACCAGCAGCTCCTTACCGATGACAACGCCCGATGAGGGTCGAACTCCCCGCAGGTGTCCGAGACCGAGGCCCTTCGCAACCAAGAGGGAAGGTAAGCGCCATACCGTCCGAACTTTTGCTACCTTGCCTCGGAGTTTGATTCTCAGGCTATCGCAGGCCTGAGAGGGAAGGTGTCGGAGCTAGAGGCGGACCTCGTCGCGTCGCAGGCGGCCTACAACTCGACGCAAAGCGAGCTCGATGCTCTATCGCAGAGGGTCGTGACCGTCTGTGATGAGGTTGAGGCTGGTGATGCCGCTTGGGAGTAGTCTGCCAAGGCGGCCGGGTCATGGTACCCAGGCGGATGGAGGCGCGCGCCCTGGACGCCCTTCGGATCGGTGTGTCGCACACGCCAAGCCGACCATGTCCCACTACGAGCTCGATCTCCCTCGGATCTCCGAGGGGCTCGTGGTGGCCGAAGAGGAGGTAGGCCGCGAGAGCGAGGTGCTTCCCCCTAAGCTCGTCCCAGCGGCCGAGGCGAGCGGGGCCGCATTCGCACCGGTTGGAATCTTCACGCCGCCGTCCGTCCCCTCGCTCCCACAGTGAGGCTGGTGCCGCCGATGCCCCGGATGCCGACGCTCAAGACGGCGGGGGCCGGACGCCCCTCAGTAGGTTCTGTAGCTCGGGCCGAGTGCCCTTGTAAAAAAAAAGAAAACTATGTTAGTTTCTTTTTTTTGGAAGTACTTATGCTGATGGCCCATCGTGGCCTTGTGTTTTGTCAAGTCATTTCCGTTATTTTTCATGCCCTTTTCGATCTCGATCCGCACTTAGGCTTAGAGCTTCGCGAGACTATTTCGAATTTAGAGGCCGTTCCTTAGTCGAGGGTAACGAGTGGAGGTACCGTAGCGCACGGGCGTAGGTGGCCTCGCGGCTCTGCCGACCCTGACATTCAGAACAACCTTCTCGCGATGCCTGAAGTCGTTCCTTGGCCGAGGGTGGCGAGTAGAGGTTCCGTAGCGCATAGGCGTAGGAGACCTCGCGGCTCAGCCGGCCCTAACCTCGGAATGACTTTCCTTAGTTGCTCTTTCCTAAGTGTTCGAGACCTTGGGTACGAAAAATTTGCGAAAAAATGACCGATGAAAACGAGAAGTGTTTTTGGGGTGCCTTTCAGGAGGGGGTTCCCCCCTGTCTAGCCCCCGAGGGAGGCTCGGTTTTGGTGGGTCAAAACTGAGTCTCACTCACCCCTTGCGGGAGTATTACTGTAACTGAAGTCCTAAGCCCCCGAGGGCCTCGGATATATGTTACGTTTGCGGAAAAATGAACAAGTGATTGTCGCTTTTCATTTCTCCAGGAAAAACGTAAGGTACAAAAGTATGTACAAAGCTTGGAAATTTTAGGGGTAAAAGCGACGTAGCTGTTGGATGTTCCAAGCGTTGTTGAGGATTTGGCCGTCCTCATCGGTGAGCTTGTAGGTGCCCGGTTTGAGGACCTCGGCAACTATGTAGAGGCCCTCCCATGGCGGCGTGAGCTTATGGCGACCTCGGTTGTCCTAGCGGAGACGTAGCACCAAGTCGCCCTCCTTGAGGTCTCGGATCCGGACCCGTCGGCCGTGATAGCGTTGGAGGGATTGCTGGTATCCGGGCCGAGTGCGTAGGGGCGGCGCCCCTTGCTTCCTCGAGCATATCCAAAGAAATCCTCCCGAGCCGCCCAGTTTGCGCCGCTCATCGTAGGCCTTAAGCCTCGGAGAGCCGAACTCCAAGTCGGTGGGAAGGACGGCCTCGGAGCCATACACCAGAAAAAGGCGTGAACCCCCGGCCCCTTACCGGTCGCCGCCCTTAGTCTCCAAAGGACCGAGGGGAGCTCGTCGAGCCACCTTTTGCCAAACTTGTCGAGCTTGTTGAAGATCCGAGGCTTGAGTCCCTGCAAAATCATACCGTTGGCACGTTCTACCTGTCCATTCGTCTGGGGATGGGCGACAGCAGACCAGACAATGCGTATGTGGTGCCTGTCGCAGAAGTCCCGGAACTTCTTCCCCGTGAACTGGGTGCCGTGGTCGGTGATGATGGAGTTTGGGACCCCGAATCGGTGGATGATGTCGGTGAAGAACATCACCGCCTGCTCGGATCGGATGTTGGTAACGGGGCGCGCCTCAATCCACTTGGAAAACTTGTCGATGGTGACTAGCAAGTGGGTGAAGCCCCCGGGCGCCTTCTTGAGTGGTCCGACGAGGTCTAGTCCCCACACAGCAAATGGCCAAGTGATGGGGATAGTCTGGAGCGCCTGGGCCGGCAAGTGCGTTTGGCGAGCGTAGTACTGGCAGCCCTCGCAGGTGCGCACCACGTGAATGGCGTCGGCGACCGCGGTAGGCCAGTAAAAGCCCTACCGGAAGGCGCTGCCGACGAGGGAACGAGAAGCGGCGTGGTGGCCACAGACGCCGGCATGGATCTTGCGGACTAGCTTCAGCCCTTCCTCGGTGGAGATGCATCATTGCAGGACCCCAGGGGGCTTCGCTTGTAGAGCTCATCCTCCATCACAACGAAGGACTTTGCTCTCCTCGCGATGCGTCGACCCTGATTGAAGTCTTCGGGGAGCACCCCTCGAACGATCCAATCGAGGTATGGCTTCCTCCAATCTTGCTTAGGCTCGGCTTCGGGGCCCTCCTCGTCCAACTCCATGACCTCGACGTCGGCCGCCGAGGGGCCTCGGCCTCGAGGTTTCTTTGTAGGGGGGGTCGGGCTCGCCGCCCGCCGCCGCCTTGGTCTTCGAAGCTGACAGAGGGGGCCGCAAGGTCTTTGGTGAAGACGTCCGGGGGACGGGCGCCCTTCCGGCCGCAATCTTGGCGAGCTCGTCGGCAGCCTCGTTGTTCCTTCGGGCGACGTGGTTGAGCTCGAGGCCGTCGAATTTGTCTTCCAGGCGCGCCTTTGCCTTGCCGTATGCGTCCACCTTTGGGTCGTGGCAGCTCGAGTCCTTCATGACTTGGTCGATGATGAGTTGCGAATCACCTTGAACGTCCAGGCGCTTGACGCCGAGCTCGGTGGCGATCTTCAAGCCATTGAGGAGGCCCTCGTACTCTGCCATGTTATTTGAAGCAGGGAAATAGAGACGGACCACGTACCGCATGTGTACCCCAAGGGGTGAGACGAAGAGGAGGCCGACGCCGGTCTTCATCAGAGACCCGTCGAAGTACATAGTCCAGCATTTCGCCTGGATCCGAGGCGGTGGAAGCTGGGTGTCAGTCCACTCCGCGAGGAAATCTGCCAAGACTTGAGACTTGATGGCCTTCCTTGGCGCATAAGAGAGAGTCTCTCCCATGAGCTCGACGGACCACTTGGCGACCCGTCCCCGAGGCTTCCCGGTTACGGAGGATCTCCCCAACGGGAAGGAGGAGACCACCGTCCACGTGGTGGTGGGCGTCAAAGTTGTCTTGGGAGCTTGCGCCGAGTCGAGGACCACGGGGGTCATGCCAGCCTTCGGATCTGCGGGTAACGAATCTTAAACCGGCCTTTGAACTGGCAGGGCGTGGCCCTCTTCCTGTCTCTCAACAACAATGGCCGCGCTAACCACCTGGGTCATCGCGGCTACGTACAAAAGGAGGGGCTCACCTTTGGCTGGAGGGACCAGTATCGGGGCGCTGGTAAGGGTAGCTTTGAGCTTGTCAAGAGCCTCCTGGGCCTCGGCGGTCTAGGAGAAACGCTCCATTTTTCTCAGGAGGCGGTACAGGGGCAGTCCCTTCTCACCGAGGCGTGAGATGAAGCGGCTAAGAGCCGCCAGGCAGCCCATGACCCGTTGTACCCCCTTCAGATCCTTGATTGGCCCCATACTGGTCACCACGGTCACCTTCTCCGGGTTGGGCTCGATGCCGCGCTTAGAGACGATGAACCCCAGGAGCATGTCTCGGGGTACCCTGAAGATGCACTTCTTAGGGTTGAGCTTGATGCTTTTTGCCTTAAGACACCGAAAGGCAATCTGAAGGTCGGCGATGAGATCATTGGCTTTCTTGGTCTTGACCACTATGTCGTCTACGTAGGCTTCTACGGTCTCTCCGATGTGGTCCCCAAAGACACCGAGCATGCACCGTTGGCACGTGGCCCCGGCGTTTCTGAGTCCGAAGGGCATCGTCACGTAGCAATACATGCCAAAAGGCGTGATGAAGGAAGTCGCGAGCTGGTCGGACTCCTTCATCTTGATTTGGTGGTAAGAGTAGGCATCAAGAAAGGATAAAAGTTCACACCCCGAGGTGGAGTCAACAATCTGATCAATACGTGGTAGAGGAAAGGGGACCTTCGGACATGCTTTATTTAAGCTTGTGTAGTCTACACACATCTTCCACTTCCCACTTTTCTTCCTAGCCAGTACAGGATTAGATAACCACTCAGGATGGAACACCTCCTTGATGAATCCGACCACCAAAAGCTTATTCACCTCCTCGCCGATGGCCCTGCGCTTCTCCTCATCGAATCGGCGCAGACGCTGCTTCACCGGTTTGGAGCCGGCCCTGATATCAAGGGAGTGCTCGGCGACATCCCTCGGAATGCCTGGCATGTCCGAGGAACTCCACGCGAAGATGCGATGTTCGCGCGGAGAAAGTCGACGAGCACAACTTCCTATTTGGGGTCGAGGGAGGCGCAGATCTTCACCGCCTTGCCGGATGGAGAGGCGGGATCCAGGCCGGGACCTCCTTCACCCCCGTCGGACGGCTCGAAAGTGCCGGGGCGTGGCGTTTAAGCGCCGAGGGCCTCGAGATCGCCATGGCCTCGGCGTGCTCGATTGCCTCGACGTCGCCGCAGCTTGAACGCGTGCTCGTAGGGAGGAGCCGACGGTGATGACGCCGTTGGGGCCCGGCATCTTGAGGAGGAGGTAGGTGTAATTGGGGACCGCCATGAACTTCGCGTACGCGGGACGTCCGAGGATTCCATGATAGGTTCCTCGGAAGTCAACCACGTCAAAGGTGATGACCTCCTTGCGGAAGTTCGATGGCGTCCCCGAAGAAGACCGGAAGGTCGATCTGCCCGAGGGGCCGCTCGCTTGCCCGGCACTATGCCCCTGAAAAGGAGAGCCGCAGGCCGGAGTCGGGCGCCAATCCCCAACAGGCCGAGGGTCTTGGAGTAGAGGATGTTGAGGGCGCTGCCGCTGTCCATCAACACCTTGGTGAGCCGCACGTTGCCGATGATGGGGTCGACCACGAGCGGGTACCGTCCTGGGTTTGGCACGTGGAGCGGGTAGTCGTCGATGTTGAAGGTGATGGCGTCGGCGGACCACGGTAGGTACTGCGGAGTGGCGAG
Organism: Chrysopogon serrulatus; assembly: GCA_015844335.1. Classification (NCBI taxonomy): domain Eukaryota; kingdom Viridiplantae; phylum Streptophyta; class Magnoliopsida; order Poales; family Poaceae; genus Chrysopogon; species Chrysopogon serrulatus. The sequence continues at coordinate 67,069 of JADLZL010004515.1, read as the reverse complement.
GCGCACCGAGAAGACCTCATGACGCTCGCGCTTGATCTGGCGCGGAGTGAGGTTCGCCGGCAACCCCCCGACGACCATGAAGACGTCGTGGACCTTGGGGAATCCCTCGCCTTTGTCCTCTTCCTCCTTCTTTCTCTTGTCCTCGGGCGGGGGAAGCTTCTGGTAGAAACGGCAGGCCGAGTCACACTCCCCCATAGTGTGCTTGACAGGGAACTTGTGGAAAGGACAGGGCTTCTTGAGCATGTCGTCGAATGCTCCGGGCCCCGGGGGGCCTCGGGGGGCCTTGCGATCGGCCGCGGTGACGATGTTGTCTTCGGAGTCCGCCTCCTTCTTGCCCTTCTTCCCCTTGCACTTGTTCCTCTTGTTCTTTTTGGGGTTGCGGGATGCGTCCCCCTCGGCGTCGTCTTCCTTCCGCTTCCCCTTGTTGCTGCCATTGCGAAAAATCGCTCCCACCGCCTCCTCACCGGAGGTTTGTCGCCACCTCGAACAGCTCGTTGGCGGTGGTCGGCATCCTCCGGCCCAGCTCATGAACGAGCTCTTTGCAGGTTGTGCCATCAAGGAACGCGCTGATGATGGCGGTGCCGGCCACATTGGGAAGCTCAGTGCACTTCTTCGAGAAGCGTCGGATGAAATCCCGTAGCGTCTCGTCGGGCTTCTGGCGGCAGCTGCGGAGGTCCCACGAGTTCCCAGGGCGCACGTATGTGCCCTGAAAGTTCCCCACGAAAACCTTGACCAGATCGGTCCAGTCACGGATCGTGTGGGCGGGAAGATGCTCCAGCCAAGCTCGCGCCGAGTCACCCAGGTGAAGCGGGAGGTTGCGGATGATGAGCTTGTCATCGTCCGCGCCCGCCTAGCCGGCACGCTAAGCGTAATCGTTGAGCCACACCTCGGGGTTCGTTTCTCCCGAGTACTTGGTGACGTTTGCCGGCTGGCGGAACCGAAAAGGGAACCGGGCATTGCGGATCTCCCGGCTGAAGGCACGGGGCCCCGAGGGATCGGCATCGTCACGGTCCTCGTCGCTGTCGTGCTCGCCGCCTCTGCTGCCGGGGCGGTTGCGTCCGGCTCGTACTCCGGCTTCCCTCGCGGCGTTGTTGATGACGTTGCGCGCCGCCATCGTCGGGCTGCCGCGGTTGTCCCGAATGCGCTCGCGGACCGGCCTTCGTGATGGATCCTAATGGACCGAGGCCTCTCGCTCGCGGCGAGGGGGCTCCTCGTCCTCCTCGTCCCTCTGCGCCCGAAGTCGAGAGGCTGAACTCTTGGCCTGCTGGACAGCAGCGGTCTCGATGTAGCCCCGCATTTCATCTCGAATCCGTCGCCCCTCCGAGGTGGATGGCTCCGGCATCGTCCGGAGGAGAAGGGCCGCCGCCGCGACGTTCTGGCTTGCACGCTGGAAGATGGGGGGACGTTCCCCTCCCTCGTCGTTGACGATCCTTCGGTTGACGTCGTGGGCGCACTGTCGGGCAGCGGGGCTCGGGTTACGAGCCGTGCGGTGCTCACGCTCGAACGCCTCTATCTTCTGCCGTAGCAGAAGACGGTCGTGCTCGAGCTTGTCCCCAAGCTCCCGGATTTGCTCGATAGTGGGGCGCTGTGGCCCCTGAGGGGTAGCTACTGGATCGCTGGTCCTTGGGGGACCCATACGCACCGGAGTCTGCTGCTCTGGCCCGTGGGCTGGGACGCGCTTAGGGTCCTGAGGCGTTGCGCCTACGGGAGCCGGCCTTGGGGGCGTGCTCGGGTCGCGGTCCTCGGGCCGTCGCCGTTGTTGCCATTGCCAGCCGCCGCCCCGCGATCGCCGATCTCCACGTGAAAGCACTCACGGGTTGGGTCGTATATGTCGTCCGGCGAGTCCGAAGTCGGGGTACCGAAGGGCGTATGCATGCGCCGGCATAAGCCCACTGGGCCCGTGGCCTCCCCGGTGCGCCGTATCGCGTGGACGTGGCGGGACCCGGAGTGGTCTACTCCTGCCCACCTAGTCCGGTGCTCCTCAAGGTCGGGGTAGGACGCGGCCGGAGCAGACGTGTCCGGATCCAGGTTGAAGCGCAGCTGGTGGCCGGGGAGCTCACCATAGGCCCCCAAGCTGGTGGAGACCAACGTCGCGTACGTGGAGGCGGCGTTAGTGAGGCCGAACAGCGGTGGTGGCGGAGCTGGTCGCGAGGCGTTAGGGCGGCCTCCGCCGCCTAAGATGCAACGCTGCCAGATCCTCCTCCAGTCCCCCTAGCGGTGCGACGCGCGCTGCCGAGTACGACGGGCATGTGCGCTTACGGCGCCTCCCCGCGCCGGGCCCGTGACGGAGCTGGGAGCCTCGTCGGGAGACTCACAGGGCCCCGGGGCGGAAGGAGCTCCATGCCGCATTGGGTGCCCAAAGAACACGAACTCGAGATCCCCGAACCGGATCACGGTGCCCGCCTCCGAAGTGGGTCGTGGCCGAGGAAGGTTGGGGCCGGAAACGTCCTGAGACGTCTCGTCGCGGTTGTCGGCCATTCTGGAGTTTTGGCGGGAGGAGAGGCGAAAACACGCACAAGCCCCTACCTGGCGCGCCAACTGTCGGTGCTAAAACTGGTGGCCTTAGCACCAACGAGTAAATTTGTGGTGCGTGTTCCCAACTCCTGAAGGTGTGCAAGAAGGACACAAGCAGGGCTTGTATTATCCTGCACCTAAGTGCTTGTAGGTAGGGTGTACAAGCGAGTGGAGAGAGGGAGCTGGTCCCAATTCTCGTGTGCGATTGAGGCAAGTGCCAATATCGTGTGTGTGGAAGTGTTCAAGGTTGCTTGTGTGAGACTGCCTGTTAAGGGGCCCGGTCCTCCCCTTTTATAGCCACAAGGGGAGGACGGGGCTTACAAAGGGTGCCTGTGTACGTGAAAGAGGCCATGAGCGTCTCCCTCCCTCATCTGAGGCCTCGGTGCCCACCGCCTTTTTTATGCCGAGGTCCTGAAGTCGGCGCCGGCACTGTAGAGCATGGTCTCAGCTGCGGGGAGTCGTGTCCCCTTATCCTGACGACGGAGATGACGGTTGTCCCTGTGAAGTTGATGGAGAAGCCAGGGGAGGCGTATCTGACCCCTGTAGCGTGCTGTAGCTTTGACTCGCTCCTGCTCCGAGGCACGGAGGGCCTCGGAGCCCGCTGCCGTACGCGGGGCGGTTGGCACAGGAGAGAGCCGTCATCGAGGTAATCGCCGCCCATCCCGGGCTCAGAAAACCCGGGAGGGACTGTTGTTTCACCGGCTCCCCGTCTGGCCTGACTCCCGTACGGAAGATGATGCTGGGTGACGGCCCTTGGCGTGGCGACCGTCGCCTGGGAGCTTCGTCTACTTGACCTGGCAGAAAGGTTAGATAACACAGTGCCCCACAGTGGCAGGCATGGCCTCCACTGTGGAGGATAACGTAATCATGAACGCGGGTGAGAGTTGTGACAAGACGGCTCCTATCCCTTGTCAGGGGATAGCGTCACTCTGACGGAAACTGTGGGAAGGCGGGCGGCGGATATACGCCAAATCGAGGCCCGGTTTGACCAGGGAAGGGGCGCCCCGTCCGAGGCCTAGGCACGGGGGCTCGAGCGGGACGGAGATGTGTGTGCTCGTCCGAGGCCTCAGCGGGGAGAGCTCGGGCGAGACGGAGCGTTAGCGCCCGTCCGAGGCCTCAGCGGGGAGGGCTCGGGCGAGACGGAGCGTTAGCGCCCGTCCGAGGCCACGGCGGGGAAAGCTCGGACGGGATGTTGATCGCTCTTTGGGCCTTAGTGGGCCGTGTTTCGTTATTGTGTGGCCTGATTTTTGCGTTTGTTGGGCCTGATTATTTAGAGGGCCCTTATTTTGGTACCCGACACCAGGAAGCATGAATTTATTGTGGCTACTTGCTAAGCATTGGCCTCGCGGAAAATGAATGAACGCGACGTCACCAAGACTTGTCACGGGCCACGCTGATCGAACTACGGTCCACCGGACGCTCGGGCTTGTTTGGTTGAATGCCTAGGACAATATTTCTTGGTTTGTACTGGTTGTTGGGCAGAACTTATAAGCCGGTTAATAAGTCAAAACACTGTTGAAACGGTTAATTTTCTGATAAGCTGAAACGGCTATTCAACCGAAGAAAATACCATTACCTGTGATGCATTTGGTTGCAGTTCTGGATATATTTGCCTATACCAGGCATCTGTGCTGGACTACTCTCTTGTCTGGGCGAACGAAACTGAGCGCCTGGCTCTCGCGTGAGTGTTGCCTGGCCCACCATGATTAGCTAACTACCCCCTCCGTCCCAAAATAGATGATGTTTTGGGTGTTCGTTCTCCACAAGTTTGACTTAATTTATAGAAAATACGTTATAATATTTATATCTCTAGATAAATTTATTAAAAAACTAGATCTAGAGATCTTTCCAATAATACTAATTATGATACTAATCGATGGTATTTATTATTTATAAAAATTGCTGGTATCCGTTTCTCGGGAAGCGAGAACGTCATCTATTTTGGGACGGAGGAAGTAATGGACTAGCAGTTACGTAGCAGCATTTTTTTTTTTTATCTTTACTCTTTTGGCTAAGGTGGATGTCTTCGCTTTCAAGAAAAATCAGGTGGATGACTCTATATTTTTTTCCATGTAAAATTTATTGTTACATGAACATGTCAACACTCTTTCTCCTCTCAAATTAAATACATAAATACTTTCCATTAGAAAAAAAATTTTGAATTAAGAGATATCTTTTATTCTGGTAAAAACACAATAATAGCGTTCATTAATCATTAATCATGTAGAGACAATTAAAAGTAAAATTTCTTTCGCAGCATTCTCAGGCACATGCTTCCAACTAAACAGACTTTCTCTGACCTTGCCTCACCAGACAGAACTCATTGATTTTCCTGACAGCACTTTTTTTCAGGCAAGTAGCCCAGATCTCCAACCAAGCAGGGCTAGAGTGCGTGAATCCTCCCGTAGGTAGTGATTTTAATATGATGCATTATCTCAGTAATGCATTTAGTGTATTATTTAAAAATAGAAACTGATAGTAGCATAAGTGATCATCCGTACTGAACGATTTAAAATTAAACATATGTTTCTGAAAATTGATAGTAGCACACATGATCATGCTTACCTGTTTGCTCATTGAAATGTCGGTATAGATATGCATTTTTCTTTTAGAAAAAAATATTGTACTATCTTGGATGGATCGTTGCTTGACCCTGGTGAGCTAATGATGGAGACTGATATTTATGGAGCCTAATTGAGAACCACGGCGAGGATACTTGGATTTAGTCATGTTCGTATCAATACACGTGTGTTGGGTGGATTGGAATCAAATTTGAACTAAAGTTCACCCCATGCACCCAATAAATATAGATTGGGCTCAATCTAATAGCATCCAAACAAGGTCTTGGATGTCAATTGGATTGCATCACATATTTTTGTTTTGAAAAGTTTTAAAAAAGAATTTAGAATCAATTAAAATGATTTGATATTTTTTATATATTGGCTTTTTATAGGGAAAAATATAATTTTTAAAAAGCTTTAAAAGATATTTTCATGAGTTCTAAATGTTCTACTTAGATTTATCATGGCCTAGTCTATCTGTATTTTTTTCTCAAAACTTTAAAAGCTTAAGGACACTTTTTTATGGTTTATTAAAAACCTTATCAAATATTTTCAACATAAAATGATGAAACCACCTTGAAAATATTTGTAACGAGGTAACTTAAATAGTTTTTTTTCAAAGGTGTGCGTGCCCGTAACCACAATAGCTTGGGCTAGGTAAGGTGTGCTTACATGAGGAGCACAACTTGAATGGTTTTGAGAGTTGATAAGGAGTAGCTTGTTTAATTTTGGAGTTATTATTTATTTTAGGGAATATAATAATAATTAATATTGGTAAACAAACTTTTCCTCCAAAACAATTAGGATGAAAATAGTATAGATATTTTCTGACCGTATTTGAGACCGAATTCGTTTAGAGAAAGTCTAATCTATCCGTATCTAAGTCCAGATATTCAACATCCGATACCGTATTCATATTCAAATCTAAATTCAAACAGAAATATGAAAACAAATATATAATATTAATGATATCGGTTCGTATCCTTATCCTCTTCCGAACACACGCCCTCACGCGAGCCCAGCCAGGCCCGAGAGTCGATCGGAAGCCCACAAGCCCAGGAGAGCAACAGCTCCTCCTCCAAGCCAAACTCAAACAAATAAAAACAGCCGCGACGAACGAGCGAAGCGGCGAACTGAATCTCGCGATGGCGACGGTGTCGATGGACGTCTCGAAGCCCTCGGTGCTGACGGCGGCTGGCCACGAGGCTGCCACGGCGAAGGCGAGGGGTGGCGGCAATGGTCTGAAGAACTACTACGATCACCACATCCACGACCTACACCTCGCGGTCCAGCAGAGGACCAATGACCTAAGCCGCCAAGAGGCCCAGCGGAACGATCTCAACTCCCAAGGTAAGCGCGCCAGTTCCCCCGGAACCCTAGACTCTCCTCTCTCTTGTAGCGCTTAGGTCGGTTTGCTCTGATTAGGGCGTGTGAACTAGGGCGCCCAAACGATGACCCGAATTGTGTTTTCAGTTTTATTTTGGAAAACGGAATTTTGTTCGCAAGTCATGTTTGATCCAAGTACCCGGTTTTGAATTGATGAAGGCCCTCTTGCCACAGGGAATTTGATCTTCGTGTTTCATGTTGGAGATGTCTGAATTTTGCTAGTGTGTGTACGCCTGATGATGGTTACACTTACAACTCTTTCAGAAATCAGAATTGAAAATTGCCTATTACTACTTGGACTGTAGGTCACTAGACTTAGTTCAGTTAACGCTGAAAATCTCCTCGCTTTAACAGCTGCACTATGCTTCTGTGGAGGAATTTCCCTGTTTGCATTTGTTTGCTCTCTGCGCTAGCATTCATGAAATCCTTTCTGCTAGATGTGGTGCTGATGCTAGATGTTATTGTGTAGACAGAATTTTAATGAGGATTTTGGAACGAACTATGCTTTTTTCCACAATGGTTGAAACCGAATTCATTATTACTATTAGTAACTAAATTACAAATGCAGTTCACACGATTCATCCACCAAAACAAAAACACCATTATGCTTCTGATTACCCAGGGATCACCATAGCACAGGCCCAAACACGCCGTCACGCAAAATAACCCCACGTTAACGTTCAAAGAGACCATCCCAGAACAGATCAAACAGAGTAATGCCTACAAAGTACAAGGCCTGCAGCAGCTACACAGGCTGAGACTAAGCTACCAAACAGACTATCCTATTTATGGAATGATGCACCGATCTTCATGCTTGCCCTGCACCATGTCTTGGAATGCACTATTTGTTATTTCTTACAATTGTTGATAACTCTCAGATTTTGTGTTACAGTTAAAATGTGTCGGGAAGAGTTGAATCTGCTTCAGGAACCTGCTTCACATGTTGGTGAGGTTGTGAAGGTGATGAGCAAGTCAAAGGTTCTAGTGAAGGTATATCTCCTTTCTTTCTTTGGTTTTTTAAATCTGGTGTATGAACACCCCAGTCTTGCTTTGGCACAATGGAAGAAGCACAATATTTCATTCCTGGCTACATATTTCCACCGGGCGAGCATATTTACATGGGAAATTGAACAATTGCGTCCTTTTTAATCCAAAGTATGCTGTTAAAAAATATCACTAGGGAAGGATAGATGTTATGCAAATATCTAGTACTTGGTCATGTGACTATGCAAATATTAGGGAGTATAATAAAAACTGGAATGGTGCTTTATCTTAGATTTCAGAATTGGGCACCCATCATTTCTCATGACATTCTACTTATATTTTCTGTGAAAAAAGCAATAATTTAAGCTGATGCCAAGAGTTATCTAATATCTATTTATGTTTCTCATCTCTCTGGTTTCTTTGTTTTTACACAGTCCAAAGTATCATCATTGTCATAGCAGATGTATTTGTATTAGCATGTATGTTTTGAATGGGACTGAGTTTATTTCCACATATCCTTCTGTATTTAACTGGTTATGGCAATCTCTCAGGTGCATCCAGAGGGAAAATATATCGTAGATGCTGATAAAAGTATAGATATTGCAAAGCTCACCCCTTCCACAAGAGTTGCTCTTCGAAGTGGGAGCTATATGCTTCATGTTATCCTGCCCAGCAAAGTTGATCCATTAGTTAGCCTTATGAAGGTTGAGAAAGTTCCTGATTCTACATATGATATGATTGGTGGTCTTGATCAGCAAATTAAAGAGATCAAAGAGGTGCATAAAGAATTTCATTTTGTTGTTTCGCGCTCCTGTTACTGTTAGCACTCTGACTTAACAACTCAATCTTCAGGTAATCGAGCTTCCAATAAAGCATCCTGAGTTGTTTGAGAGTCTTGGGATTGCGCAACCAAAGGTTAGGGTTTGTTTAACAGAACCTTTATATATGTTTGTTTTGGTATCACAATCGAGTAACATATTCTGTGGGTAATACTATTTATATTTTCTTTTTTAAAAAGCTATATTGATATTTTTCTATTCATCTTTCAGGGTGTCATTCTCTATGGCCCTCCAGGTACCGGAAAAACATTACTTGCTCGTGCAGTTGCTCATCACACAGACTGTACCTTCATTAGGGTGTCTGGTTCTGAGCTGGTTCAGAAGTACATTGGAGAGGGTTCCCGGATGGTTCGTGAACTTTTTGTGATGGCTAGGTAAACATTCTCAGTTTATTTTTCAGTCAAATCATCAGTCATCACCATAGTGTTACTTCAATGGGTTCTAAGATAAATTGGTACTATAAATGCTGCATAGTTATATTCCAAGATGCTTAATCATCTCATTTTATCTTGACAGGGAACATGCACCATCCATTATTTTTATGGATGAAATAGATTCCATTGGATCAACTAGGATGGAATCAGGAAGTGGCAGTGGTGATAGTGAGGTTCAGCGTACCATGCTTGAGCTTCTGAACCAACTTGATGGTTTTGAAGCTACGAACAAGATTAAGGTTCTCATGGCAACAAACAGGATAGACATTTTGGATCAAGCCCTCCTTAGGCCTGGCCGCATTGACAGGAAAATCGAATTTCCAAATCCAAGTGAAACTGTAAGTGGTGCAGTACTTGGAGCGCAAACAGTTTTTGAGCAGTCAAGTTTTCAATGCCTAATCACATGGATGCTGATTTTGACTAACCTATTATCTTCCGGTCTTTCAGTCACGCTTTGATATTTTGAAGATTCATTCAAGAAGAATGAACTTGATGCGCGGCATTGATCTGAAAAAGATCGCTGCAAAGATGAATGGAGCTTCTGGAGCAGAGCTGAAGGTTTGTATGATGCCACTAATAAGCCAACATCCTACTTCCTCGATTCCTCCTTTTGGCTTTTCTAGACTAGATGCATAATTTTTGCTATGCACTTAGATATACACTGGTACATAGTAAAAGTAATTGTATCTAGAAAAGCCAAAATGTCTTACAACTTGGAATGGAGAGAGTAGTTTACAAAGCATGCTTTACCAAGAGAAAATTTGTGTTCAGAATGGAACAGTAGACAGTAAAAACATAAAACAACTTCTTAAAGCATCTGCAGAAATTCAGAAGCCCCAGGTTCAGTTATCATATTAGTCGATGAAGTTAAGATATGTAAGATTTGGCTTGGATTGCCCTCATCGTTTTAGCCTGTGCAATTAGTCAATTAGGCAGATCTTTAGTCAGATTTATCTGTGTCCCAGGCTCCCAGCCATCAATTGCTCACCACTTGTGCACTGAAAGTGTCAAAGGTGCAGGTACCATACATTGATTGTGACTTACGGTTTTGCAGGCTGTTTGCACAGAAGCAGGAATGTTCGCCCTTCGCGAGAGAAGGGTGCACGTCACCCAGGAGGATTTTGAGATGGCAGTGGCGAAGGTGATGAAGAAGGATACAGAGAAGAACATGTCACTGCGGAAGCTCTGGAAGTGAGTGTCTCAAATTTCGGCTGGCAGCACCCTGGTTTACACTGCCATGTGCCCATGTCGAAACAGCTGAAGCTGGTGGCTGCGTGTTGCCGGATTTGCAGTGAGATTCTGGAAAACATTTCTGGAGCTCGGAAACTGAAACCTAGCAATGTCGTTGCGTAGTAGCTATATTATTGTAACTTAAAAATTGTTGGTTTACTGAATCATCAAAGATGCCTGAGACGGAGATCAGTTATACTCTTGTGCTTCGCCGTCCTGTCACTCTTTCGTTTTAGCAGCGTACTGCTCGGTCTCGCCAGCCTGTCTTGTGAACACATTAGGCCTCTAATATATTATATATCTAAGAGTGAGCCGGCTGCGATGCTCACTAAGGACCCTTCCACTTGTGCTAAGAAAGCAGATTTAGATGCAACTGTTCTAACTAATAAATGGCATAGACTGCAAAGTGCATAGACCAAAGAGTAGAAAACTACGAATGTACTCAACTCCGTCCTACAAAGACTGCAATCCTGGTGTTCAACTTTTTTCTCAAAAAGAATGCACAAGTTAGCATTTGACTAGTCTGTCATAAAAAACAGTAGCACTTGTCTGTCATAGAAAACAAAGCATCGCACGGATACATCAAGTCCACAAGAATTACAGCGGGAAAAAAAGCTGCCGGCAACCCACGCGTATCCAAATCTCATCAAACAAAAAAAAAAGGCACTACGGCAAATAAAAAATGCAAAATCCGTACAGGCTATCCAAATCTCATCAAACAAAAAAAGGCACTATGGCAAATAAAAAATGCAAAAGCGCATACACACTTACCCTTCCACACGTTTGAACCCAGTATCATATATCCTCTCGGAGTAATTCCTTCTTTCAGATCGGCAACCATTCATATTCTTTTATTATTTGCCAACTACCTTGGTTTCGGAGCCCAGTCTTAAGATTACAGTCTTTGCGAGATGGAGGGAGTGAGTTTTGACTCCTCAGAGCTCATGGGAGAAAAAGATCCAGATGTATCTCACCTATGGCGGCCATGGATTTGAGGCTCTGATGAGGTCAAAACCCGCAACGGCGTGGCCGACAGATCCGAGCCTTCAAGGCTCTAACAAAGCCACAAGATTGACGAACAGTGGACTGAGGGTTCGAGGCACTGAGTTGTTGGTGGGTCGACTTCTAGTGAGTGGCAGTGGACTGAGAGTCCAAGGCACTGAGTTAATGGTGGGCCGACTTCTAGCGAGTGGAGTGGATGCTGGATAGGATTGTGTGATTGCTGGACAAGAGTGGTCGGATAGAGAGATAGATTGAGAAATAGGGTTAAAACGTAGTAATGGGCTATTTGCATGGCCCTGGCACGCTGGGCGCTTGGCTGGCTAGTGTCACTACCTATTTTGTGGGACGGGTCAGGGATTAGGGATGGAGACTAGAAAACCATTCCTGTCCCCACCATTCCAGATAGGATAGATGTTCTTCCAAATGCATCCTCATGGAGACCAATTTTGCTCCATCTCCATCTCTTAATGGAACAGTCCTTGCCGAGAATTAGGGATTGAGGCATCAACAGTTCAACACGGATCTATGCAGATGCATTTAGTGCTGCTATGCAAATGTGTCCTTGACAATGCTCCTTGGACTTGGCAATTGATCAAGCCTGGATGAAAGTACTACTTCACAGCTGATTAAACCCTGACCTTGAATATATCGCATTCAGAGCGCCGTTAATACACGGCATGGAATTCACACAAGCCACTGCACAGCAACATCCGAATAAGAATGCTCTGAATACATACATGTCTGTCTATAGTTGCAAACGGCGCGGCGACGGGTGGCCCGCCCCGCATCCGCAAGCGCCGCTTGCTTGTAGGCAGGCACACGCGGCGGCCTGTTTTGTCCCATGTCGATTTTGCGGCGTCCGCGGCGGCCCGCAGCTACGTCCGCAACTCCGCATAACGCGCAGCCCCACAGACATCAAAGCAGCAACAGAAAACTAAACGGAATCTCCTTCTCGCATCCGTGTGCTGGGCCACGTGCTGGCGCTACTCGACCTCACTGGCCGGCGGCCGCGGGACGTGACCTCCGCCTGACTGTCGTCACCACGCTCGCCACCGTGCTCGTGCCGCTTCTGTTCCCAGTACTCATCGTTGCCTTCGTAGCACGGAAGCACGACGGCGTCATGCTGTGGACGGCGCACACACGACACCAACGCAGTTACGCAGACGACGACGTGGGCACGACCGCGAGGGCAAAGCAGATAGCATGGTCGAGTCGAGAGTCGAGACGGGTTTGCGGCGCCGCGGGACAATGCGTATTAGCCGCATAAACCCGCTTCGTGTATGTGGGCTTGCGGTACGGGCGAATGCAGTCTTGTGGCGCAGACAACCCGGCGGGCTCGTGGCGTGCCCGTCGCCGTTTGCATGTATATGTCTGTCAAATGCGAGAACAACACCAATACAAAACATCAAGATGAGCCTCGGCTCTGAATCATTCAAATTTCAAACTGACAGCAGTTTATCATTTGAATTCTGGGGCGCTTATTAAGGCACATTATGGTATATACTGATGAATCAAGAAATTCGACAGTTTCAGTTGCCAAATCGATCATCTCAAAGCATTGATACAGAATTTCGATGTGAAGTGCTCTCAGTTTGAAATTTGAATGATTCATATAGCATTACTGCAGTAGAAAGCGGCAGACACCGGCAATGTGTTGATGGAGATCCGGATCGACTTGGGCTGGAGAGACCCTGCGCGGAGATCCGCCGCCGTGAAGACGGCGTCATCACCACGTAACGCACGAACAAAGGAAATCTCGCGAACAACAAACAAACGGACTGGATATGCTAACCCCGGCAATGTAGGGCCAAGATGGGAACACGTCAGCCCGTCTGACGGCCCACAAAGCCGCTTAGGCTTCAAGCTAACCCACGGCAATCGCGGCGCAGGCGGTCGCGTCCAAAGCAAGCAGAGACTAGCGGCACGGCGCCCATATAAGCCACAGCCACGGCCGCAACCCGAAGTCCCGAACCCCTCGTCGCCGGCGATCCACCCAATCCGTCGCCCAACCAACGCCTCCGACCCCGTCGACTCGCGCTCCGTACCCCAGACCAAGGGCTCGACCCCAATGGTGCGCTCCTCTCTTGAACCCCGCTCCTCTCTTGAACCCTTCGTCTACGTCGAGGGTTTCGGCGTATTTGGTGTGGGAGACCGACGTCGATGTCGAATCTTAATTTGATCCGTTCCGATCGGCCGTCCTACTAGTTCCTTCCTAGTGCTATGAATTTTTTTAATCTCTCGTGCTGATCTGTTGATTTTCGTGTACGGACGCAGGCTCTGCCGAACACCCAGCCCGTGGACTTCCCCAGCTTCAAGCTTGTCCTCGTCGGCGACGGGGGCACTGGTGCGCGCGGCTATTGATCTTGTCGCTACTACCCGTTTACTGATAGCGCCTCCTCAATGTCGCTCAACTTTTGACAACCTGTGCTTATACCATCTTGCAGGGAAGACGACCTACGTGAAGAGGCACATCACCGGAGAGTTCGAGAAGAAATACGAACGTGAGCAGCAAACATTTTTTTTTTCTTGAGTGGATATAGCCCTATTTCGGGTTTCTTGGAGGAGGGCATAGACCTCTTGCTGTTTAAGATGCTTGCCTATGCCTAACTGTCTGATTGAGATGTTGATGGCTCTTGATCTGCTTGACGATTTGCAGCAACAATCGGGGTGGAGGTGCGCCCTCTGGACTTCACCACGAGCCACGGCAAGCTGAGGTTCTACTGCTGGGACACGGCCGGCCAGGAGAAGTTTGGCGGCCTCCGTGATGGATACTAGTAAGAACCAACTAGTTCTTCACTTCATCATCCATATGTTGCAACGTAGCATTTAGCAGTTGCCATCCTGATTTTTTTCCCTCTAGTAAGTTCAGAGGAAATGTTTGGACAAGTATTCTGATGATAGGCCCTATTATTTACAACTATTAGTCCTCACAATGTAGATCAACATGGAGATCAGCTTGTTGGATAGCTTTAATTTATCCAATGCAGAATATTGCACAAAGTGAAAGAAATCAATGTAATAAATGTCAACAAGTTATTTTCTTGAGATTTTTTTCGATGTTAGCTTCTGATCCAATCCTCAGGGATTATTATTTTCCCATGCAAACTAAGCTGCTAACTGATGTATGCCAATAAACAATGACATTTAAACAAATATGCAAGCTAATACAGATTTAACCCATAGAGCAGCCTTAACAGCTAGCTAGAGTATGTCCAATGCGGTAACCATAGAGAGACAGTTATACTAGAACTGGTAGAGATCCCCCTGAAAGAATTGAGACTAGATGATTTACTCATGGATTTGTCAGGCATGTGACTCTAAAAACAGTGAAATGTATTGTCAAGGGTTAATATTTGCTCATATGTCATATGTTCCAATGGTGCAGCATCAATGGCCAGTGTGCAATCATCATGTTTGATGTCACCTCAAGGCTTACCTACAAGAATGTTCCCACCTGGCACAGGGACATCAGCAGGTAAATTTGTTGCCTTTTGAATTGTTCACATGCCTCTTGTTTTGGTGTCCTGAATTGATGGTACATCTTTTATTGTGTATATTAGGGTGTGTGAGAACATCCCGGTTGTCCTCTGCGGTAACAAGGTGGATGTGAAGAACCGGCAAGTGAAGGCCAAATCGGTGACTTACCACAGGAAGAAGAACCTCCAGTACTACGAGATCTCTGCCAAGAGCAACTATAACTTCGAGAAGCCTTTTCTCTACCTTGCAAGGAAGCTCGCAGGGTGGGTATTGCCATCATTCTGTAGAAAATCTACATTATACCACTCCTGTACATCTGCCTGACTATGTCTTGATTGCAATGCATATGCTATAGTAACACCAAACGATCGGTAATCTGATGCATGACTGTAAATGCAGGAACATGGAACTCAAGTTCGTTGAAGAGGTAGCCCTCGTCCCTGCTGACGTGGCCATCGATGTTGCTGCGCAGCAAAAGTAAGTCATTATTCAAGCAAACATGTACCTGACGACGACACTGATTTGCCATGCTGCATACATTGTTTATAATAACGCTGAGTGCTTCTCTGATCATGTAATGTTTTCATGGCATGCAGGATTGACAAAGAGATCGAACTTGCTGCAGCGATTCCCCTGCCGGATGAGGACGATGATAACATGGATTGAGCTCAGCCAGATGCTGTGTCAGGCTGCCTTGGTTTAGTTCTAGTTTAGTGTGTGGATGGTTTTAGGAGTGACACCTCTCTCTCTTTTGGAATTTCAGTTGTAGCGTCAGTAGTAGGTTAGTAGCTATCGGCTGCTTTAGTGGTTGCTGATGTGTGTGTCTCAACTCTCAAGGAAACATCTTGGACTTCCTGAGTTGTTTGGCAGTTTGGCTTGCTGCTCGAGGAGTCTGATGGAATTCAAATAGGAATGATAAGTTCGTTTATGCCTTATTCTGGTTCTGGGCAGCGTGGAGTCAAGCTACGCAACATGCACCATCCTCTCTCTCTCTTTTTTGTTTCGTGGAGCTAGACAGTGTTAACTTCTGCTCCCTCCATCTAAAATTATAAGTTATTTTAAGAATCTCAAAATTTAAGTTTTCTTAAGGTTAACTAAATTTATATAATAAAATATTAACAATTATAGTACCAACAAAATATTATTAGATTCTTCATTAGTTATATTATACATGTCATAAATTTTTGTGTTTTTCTTATAATTTTGGTTAAATTTGAGATGTTTTGACTTCAAAATTTTTTATGAGGTGACTTATAATTTAGAACGGAGGGAGTATATGACCTTAAATAAAATTTATAAAGCTAGAGGAGGGGCCAATTTAAATACAAGTCACATGATCAGACGACAGGCAATATAAAAACCAATACAAAATCAGACAAACTACGAAGAATAGAGTGTGGTACGAAATTGCTCAGTCCTGTCCGAGAGCCCACCGCTTGAACGAGTGCTTGTGCGATACGACTGGATAATGAGGTGGATTATTCTCGTACACTGCGAGTGCCTCTTGTTGTATTCCTTGTGTTGGAAGTGACCAAAGAGCGTGTCCCCTGGTTGTCGCTCTTTGCCGACGAGCTTGAGGATTGCGCCGTCGGCGTCCAATCAGTCCTAGTCGGCGAGTACGTTGCCATGGACGAAGATGTGGCACTCGACTGGTAACCTCTGGAAACAGGCAGTCCGTACGTTGCCACGGGCATCTCTTGCGGGAGCTCCGGCAAAGGCGCCTCAAACTGCAGCACGTTCATGGCCTGCCGGATGGAAGGTCTGCACGCGCGGTCGGATGCATGCACCACAGCCCCACGACCAGCGTCCGCTCCATCTCTAGCACGTCAAGCTCGCCGCCGGCGCCACGCAACCGCGCATCTGCTGCGTCGAGGATCTCTCCTTTGCCGTACATGTCCCAGACCCAGTGCACGAGCAGCACCTTGTCGTCGTCCTCCTGCGGGACGACGGGCTTCCTGCCGCAGGCGATCTCGAGGAGGACGACGCCGAAGCTGTAGACGTCGGACTGGGCGCTCGTGCGGCTTGTCACCACGCACTCCGGGTCGATGTACCCCTTGGTGCCGGCGAGCATCGTGGTGTGCGCGGCGTGGCTGTGGTTGACGAGGCGGGCGAGGCCGAAGTCACCGAGCTTGGCGTTGAACGACGAGTCCAGCATCACGTTGCTCGGCTTGATGTCCCGGTGCACCACGCACTGCTCACACTCCTGGTGAAGGTACAGGAGAGCGGAGCCTATGCCAAGAATGATGTTGTACCTGACGCCAAAATAAAAACACTTGAATTTTGTTCTTTTGATAATAGTGTGTCATGTTCACCTTGACCTCCTCTCTTTGTGATAATCATGCATGTTCGTATATATATACCTGACTGGCCATGTTAGAATGTCATTTGTGCTGTAGAGATGGTCGTCGAGGCTGCCCTTCGCCATGAGCTCGTACACGAGCAGGAGCTCGTCGGCCTCGTGACACCACCCAATAAGCTGCACAAGGTTGCGATGCCTGAGACGGCCTATGATGGTGACCTCTGAGATGTACTCCTTCCTCCCTTGTCTCGACGTCTTGGAGACCCTCTTGATGGCTACATGAAGCCCCTGGTCCTGTAGGTACCCACGGTAGACCGATCCGAAACCGCCCTCACCGAGCTTCTCGTCGTCGGAGAACCCGTGTGTCGCCTGTGACAATTGGCTATAGGTGAACCTCCGAGGCCCTGTTCCCTTCTCAAACTCATCGTCCATATCTCCTCCGCCTAGAGGAATCTTTGTGCCTTCTGCTGCCTCTTGTATTTGTTTCACACTCTGTCCTTTTAGGTATCCGCGATAGACGAGCCACACCGCCGCGACGACAAGCAGTACAACGATCCCAATGGATACCAGTCCGGCTATTAGGTTTATGCTTTTCCGCTTTGTAGTTTTGTTTTCTGTCATTTACAAATACATCAAATTAGATGCATAAAGTACAAATAGAAACGTAATGTTACATAAAGTGCAAATATAAATGTAATGTCACATAACCACAAATCAACTGCCTTGTAAAAAAAATTGCATATCGTTATTCATTGAAGAATAACAAACACATAACCACAAAGTCTAATTTGGCCCCAAAATTGTCGCTGAATTTAGAAAACACCTTAGGGGGTGTTTGGCCCTAAACGGTTTCAGCTCCATACACGCAACTCTAGAAAAAAAAGATGGAGTTGTGAGAGCACTTAAAGAGGTATTCTACAAACTCCAGGTTTTTGTGAAGCCACTCCACGGTAGAGTTTATGGAGCAGAGTTCATGGAGTAGTCCCAAACACCCCCTTAAACTCAAGTACCAGAAAATGTGCCTCCATAATTCAAAATCAGATTAAAAACCTCTCCTAAATAGTTTAGTGGGGTTCCATAGCATGGTTATAGCATGTGGTGGGTACCACGTGTCTTTAGTTTGAACATTTTGGCTCCTAAATGATATCAAATCAAA
The DNA here is from genome assembly GCA_015844335.1 of Chrysopogon serrulatus. Classification (NCBI taxonomy): domain Eukaryota; kingdom Viridiplantae; phylum Streptophyta; class Magnoliopsida; order Poales; family Poaceae; genus Chrysopogon; species Chrysopogon serrulatus. Next base: position 49,187 of record JADLZL010004515.1, on the reverse strand, counting down.
ATATTTTCAATTACAAAATTTTAGATCTCTTCAAGAACAAGTTTGGAATAGAACGTCTCCACCCAAAGTCAGTTTGAAAAATTCAAATGTTTGAATTTTATAATCAAAGAAACTTTGTACCTCTAAACAAATATTTGGTCCTCTAAACGATTTCAAATAAAACTTTACAACTACGAAGTTATAGAAGCCAGTAAGGTCTATAACTTTAGTATGTACCATGCATGTCAATGTATGCGGTCATTTGAAAATTTCAAACAAATTTAATTTTAAAAACTGAGAAATTAAAGTAGATATTTGGTGCTCTAAATGATCTTATAAAACAATTGTCAACTACAAAGTTGTATATGCCATCTAGACCTATAGATTTAGTATATATATCAATATCATGTCAACATCCAAGATTGATTGAAAGAAAACCAAAAGTTTGAACTTCAAAACCCAAAGAACTTAAAACAAATATGTGGGCCTCTAAACAATCTCGGATAAACAAGTTGGCAACAATATAATTGTAGATCATACATTAGATGTATAGTTTTGGTATGGACCTTCCCTCAAAAAAAGTTTTGGTGTAGACCATGTCAACATCCTAGGTTTCAGCAATTCAGAATTTTCAATTTCAAAATATGATAAGTTAAAACAAATATTTGAGTATCTAAAAGATATCAAATAAAAACACTATCAACTACAAGGTTGTAGATCATATTGATCTCTTTACAATATTTTTTTGTCCACGAAAAGTTTGTAGATGCTTATGAAAATTCCACATTATTCAGTGAACATACTGTTTTGTCGGAGATTGTGCATAGAACGCATGTACCTTTTGGTGATAAATAACATTTGTTCCCAGATTATGAATTTGAATTCAGCAAAGGGAATAAAGAAAAACTCGGAACTGGTAATAAAGGTAGTCTATAGAGGTAGTCATGATGAAGAAGTTACCTTTCTTTCTTAATAAAATAGCATAGCTACAGATAATAAAAAAGAAGTGAAATACAGCGAAAACAGGGATAGGTACTTGCCGGTCTTGTTGACGACGACGGCAACGCCGGTGAGCGTGGACTCGAACGACCAAGAAAGGATCTGGTGGCGTTCGATGAAATCCCCGGTGGCTCCCGAGAACCCGACCGCCACGTCCTGCGGCAGCCCAGCGTCCTTGAAGTCGATGACCGCGCTGACGTTGTAGAGGCCGAGCTCCGGCAGATCGTCAAAGCGAAGGGTCGCCGACAGCGTGCTCACGTTGGTGTCGTACGCGACCCACGCCGACATGGTCCCGTTGAAGCTGGCGTCCGGCAGGGCCGTGTACGCACGCGACGCGATGCTGTTGACGTCGATGCCAAGATGGTTGATGGTGTTGTTGGGGTCCCAGCCATCGTTCCTGAACGCGTCGAACTCCACGGCGACGGTCGGCGGGAAGTCGGTGTTCGGGGCTGCCGTGTTGTTGGGGTTGTTGAAGAGGCCGAGGAAGCCGCCTCTGGAGTCCCCCGGCAGGCTCGGGGGCCACGGCCCGACGTAGAACGCCATGCCGTCGCCCTGGTTGGTGCTGTTGTGCGGCTTGATAGCGAAGGTGAAGTTGGAGGTGAAGCTGGCGACCTTGCCGGAGTCGTCCCAGAGCTGCAACGGCTGCCCGTACGCCACCCGGCCGGTGCTCCAGACTGTGTCGTGCGTCAGGTCGATCCGATCGTTGCCGGGAGTGGCTTTGGCCATGTACTCGATGTTAGCGCTAGTGAGGATGCCCGGGATGGAGAAGTTGTAGTCAAAGCTAAGCGAGGTGACATGGACAACACAGAGCAGGTAGGCGAGGGCGAGGCCAAGGAGGAGAGTGCTCTTGGTCTTGGAACCCATAACCATGGCCATGGCCGGTGGCTACATCTACTACACACCTCTTTGCGCAAGTATATGGCCACATATATATTTATCAACCTAGGCTATAGGTGTTTGATTCCTGCAGAGTGTGCAGACGACGGGTCGTCGTCGTTTCGTCGCCTTTGGTCTCCATCAGCAATTGGCCGGCTTGAATTGAATTACAATAAAATAAAAAGAATTCGGCCGGCAATAATGCGTCTATGTGTTATTCCGTCAGCAATAATGCGGTCTGTAAGTATCTCCAAATGTGCGCTCCCGGCAACAACTGCGCACCCGGCCGTAGCCAGGGGAAACCACACCTACGCGACTTCAGGAAACCACCTCCGCAGCCATTGACATTCGACGGAGCAACCAAACGCATTGCTTGGATAGAGCCTTGGAGGACCGTTGACCTTTTCAGGACCGTCACACATGCATGCCGACATGCGTGCGTCATGCGTAGTCATCGTCTGAGGACGACGACAGCATCTACAACGCCCTGCTCGAAGCCGCGAACCAACCGCTCTAGGTCCTTTCTCTATCCATCTTCTTGTATTTATTCGGTAAAATCCTAATCTCTCTCTATCCAGCGGTGGAGCGTGGGCATTAAACAAGGGGGGCTAAATTGTTTAGTAAAAACAATCATTAATGTATAGGGAAATTTGATGCTTTAGTGATCTGTGTCATATGCTTGAAATTAATAATTGATGTAGCCAAAAAAAATATATTACATAGTATCAACTTTCCTTTCCACTTTATTAGCATATCTACATTATAGAATAACTAAGTGTTGGTAGAGAAGGGGCCATGACCTATGGTTTCGCCTATGAGGCGCTCCGCCAGTGTCTCTATCTACTTGTAGGTACCTTCGTGTCCGTGAAAATTCTACTTATGTAGAGAGACCATACGATGTCTAAGAGAAGAAAAAAGTGAATAGGCTTTCTAACAACATTACCCTAAACTTAGCCTCTAAATCCACTTATCATGAAACTTATGCAAAAATAATCTATCTAGACGTGTAACTAAGTTTTTGCTAAGTTGTGGAAATTTAAAGTTGTGTTTTGGGATTGTTTATATTTTTTAGCTTCGCTCGATATTTTTCAGCCAAACAGGTTTAGCTCCACACAAAAAGAGGTAAAGTTGTGAGAGCACCTAAAGGGATACTCCACAACTCTAGGTTTTTGCGGTGCTGCTCCAACTCCATGGTAAGAGTTTGCGGATGCAGAGTTCGTGGAGCAGTTGCAAACAGATCCTAGGTGGTAGAGAATTCAAACTCCTATAAACGAATGACGGGGCTCGATATTAGCGGCATGGGCATGGAGGAGGCACATGAAGATAGATCCCGAGGAGGCCTCGCCCGAGGGTGAGTTGTCTCACCTAGGAAACACACCGCCTCACCTGAGAGGCACCCTGCCTCGCCGAGAGGCAGACCGCCGCGCTGAAAGGTCCTTGTTTGGTTTTGGTAATTGAGTGACAACCTAGGTGGACTAATTGTGCTTATGTGAGATATGCAGAGAATTAGTCCACAGGTGATGAAGGAGCTTAATGCACGAAACATGACATAGAGTCATGTGGCTAGAGGTGGAGGCTTGAGCAAAGACTTGACGCCGAAGGACTGAAGCGATGGTGAAGATCAAGTGAGGTCAAGATCAATGGACCAAAAGCTATGTGATGATATGAAGTGGATCATATCATTCATGTGGATGTCAGTGCATGTGTTGCATCGGCATTGGAGGAGATGGAGTGGAAAGCGCAAGGCAAAGCTATAACCTAGGGCGTTTCCATTTCACCGGTCATAGGTGTGTAGAGAAGTTGATGACCAGGTTTAGGGTAGATGGCCGTACTATCAAGAGGGGTAAACTTGTTTGCATATCGGTCATCTAGTGCCACATGAGCGATCTAACTTTGCATTGTGTTGCCAGGATCGAGTGGTGATGTGAGAAGAAGAGAAAACCCTTTGAAAAATATTTGTGAAAATGCTAACACACTTGCACATGGTGATGTACACTTGGTGGTGTTGGCACATTTGCAAAGGGGGTTGAAGTTGGTAGGGTAGAGAGGGGTTTGGGATCCTCGGCGGGATTCGGCGTTTTCGTGGAAGTGAAGTGCTCATTTTCCATTGCGCCGAAGGCCGGATTTGGAGGTGAAGTCGTCGGAGTGTTTCTCGAGAAACACTCGGCCGACGCCGATCCAGGGAGGGACCGGACGCCGTCCGGTCAAGTGTGCGCGTCCGGGCATTTTCGGTGGTGACCGGACGCCCGGGACCGGACGCTCCGGTGCCGCGTCCGGTCGGCGTGCACAGGCGAGGTGTTGGCAAGCTGAGGAGGACCGGACGCCAGGGGAGTCCGGTCAGTTCTGATCGGACGCGTCTGGTCAGGAAAAATCAGTTTTGGAGCTCTCTGAGTTGTGACCGGACGCTGGGCGTCGCACGTCCAGTCGGTGGACAGGACGCGTCTGGTCATCGTGGCGTGGCGCGAGCACGAGTTAGCCGTTGTGCGCCAACGGCTACATTCGAATGGCGAGGACACGTGGTGGTTTGGGAGTGACCGGACGCTGCGACAGGACGCGTCCGGTCGTCACTTGGTGCCCGTCCGGTCAGTGCCTGACCAGGTTTCGTGGGCAACGGCTCTTTAGGCCTTGGGGGCTATAAGTAGTTGCCTTGGCCGGCTTTGGCTGGCGCTGAGCACATTAGGGACTTTGTGTCCTTGCTTGGTGGTGCTTGAGAGCCCTCTAACTCACTAGAGCTTGTAGTGATTGCATCTAAGAGTGAGTTAGTGATCGCTAGTGTATTGCATTGAGAGATTGCAAGGTGTGGCACTAGGTGAGAGAGTTGCAAGCCGGTGATGCTTATTACTCTTGGAGGTTGCCACCTCCTAGACGGGTTGGAGGCTTGTGGGCATCGTGTAGTACGCTCGGAGATTGAGTGGTGCTCCGATTGCTAGTCACGTGGAGTGACATTGTGAGGGGGATTGTGCTTACCCCGCGGGAGATCACGAAGAGCAACTCTAGTAAAAGAGTGTCATTGAGCTACCTCTCTTGGTAGGTTCTTGCGGTGTCCAATTGTGGACGAGGTTAGTGAAACACCTCTTAGCCGCCGAACCACGAAGAGTTGATCGACACAACGAGGACTAGCTTGGTGGCAACCAAGTGAACCTCGGTGAAAAATTAACGTGTCATCTTGTCTACTCTTCTCGTCGGTTTGCATTCACTAGTTTGTCATTACTTGATTCATTACTTGTGCTAGTGAGTAGTGTTGCTTTTGTGTAGCTAGTTTGCTTGTGTAGCTTGCTAGTTGCCTTTTTAGCTTGTGTAGCTTAGAAGTAGCGATTGCGTGGCTAGTTGGCTTGTGTAGCCTTGCTAGTCACTTTGCTTAGTTTGTATAGCTAAGCAATTGAGCTCACTAGTTAGGCTTATATAGCCGTGCTAGTGAGAACTACTAGTGGCTTAGGCTTTGTGTGCTTTGCTCACTAGTATGTGTTGGTGCTCCCCGGTTTGATTGAGTACTAGTCGCTTAGGTTTGTGTGACCTTGCAACCTAGTATTAGTTAGGCGAGCACTACCTAGCCTTGCACCTTAGTGGCTCAACCTAGGATTATGTTGTAAGGTGCTTGAACTTAGATAGAGGGGTGAAGTCTTGGTTCGACCGATAGTTTTAATTCCGCATTTAATTCGGTCATCCACTGCGATTAGATTTTAGAAAGGACTATTCACCCCCCCTCTAGTCCGCCATCACGACCCTTCAATTGGTATCAGAGCGAGGTCTCTCATTTGCGGTCTTCACCGATCCGAGAGGATGGCGACTTATGGGCTAGATGTTGAGTGTCCATATATTTTTGATGGCACACACTTTGCACAATGGAAATCTTGGATGATGCATAATTTCAAATTTATTTGCCCTCAAATGTGGTGGATCGTAGATATAGGTTTTCTCATGTGTTGGATGAAAATAATCTAACTCAAGCACAAGAGAAATGTCTAGATCTCGAGAACCAAGCTACTAACCTTCTCTATAGATCTTTGCATGATAGCATCTTTGGAGAGATCATGGATATGGAGACCGCCCATGAGATTTGGACATATCTCAATAAGAAGTATGGGAGGGACTCCGACAATGATGATGATGTTGATCTCAAGGAGGAGGTGAATGAGGATGTTGAGCATCTTCACAACTTGGTGGTTGTGCAAGATTGCTCTACCTCATGGTCAAGTGATGATGATGATGATGATGATTCTACTTCAAGTTCACTTGACAAGGATGATGATGCCACAAGTGATGCAATTGATGATTTTACTTCAAGCACACTTGATGGCGATGATGGCTATAAGAGTGATGTCTCCATAAGTTCACCGACAACACCATATTGCTTCATGTCACATGATGACACAAAGGTATCAATTGCTAACATGGATGTTGATTGTGATGATCTAAACTTTGAGCTTGTATGTAGACTCACCAAGGCTTTAGAAAATAAGATGGCTAAAACAAAGAAATTGAAAAATAAAAACTCATTTCTAAAGACCACATGTGAACAAGCAAAGCATCTACTCTATGTTACCACTTGTTTACGTGAGGAGCTTAAATTGCATCATAAGGAGCTTAGTGTTGCTCATGATAATTTGGTACAAGACCATGCTTTTCTCACTAATAAGCTTTCTAATAAAGAAATCAAAACTAGTGAGAGCTCATTATTTGGGTCAAATGATCAATCACATATTATTGCTAACCCATGTGATGTAGGCAAGAAGAATGTATCCACCTCTTGTGATGATTTACTTGCTATGTCGTGTTCTTTAAATATAGATTCTTGTTCGACTTCTATGTCTTGTGGAACTAACCTTTTGAAGGAGAACAATGAGCTCAAAAAGGAAGTGAAGAACTTGAGCAACAAGTTGGAGAGGTGCTACAACTCCAAAGTCACATTTGAGCATATGATGAAGAATCAAAGAAGCTATAGTGACAAGTGTGGCCTTGGTTTCAACAAGAGCAAGAAAGACATGATGAAGGGGGAGAGAAAGATTGCAAAGAAGATGAAGAAGCTAGAAGAGAAGAGGCTCTCTCATTTCTTGTGCTTCATATACCAAGAAGTGGGATATCTTGCAAATGCATGCCCCAACAAAGAGAAGCTCAAGTTGAAGAAGGAAGAGGAGAGGCTCAAACATGTCAAGTGCTTCAAGTGCCGCACTTGGGGTCATCTCACCTCAATGTGTCCAACCAAGCAATTGGTGAAGCAACAAGAGAAGCCACAACCAAAGCCACAAGTTGAGCAAGAAAAGAAGCCCCAAGCTCAAGTCAAGATCAACCATGATGATGGTGACTTGAAGACAAAGAAGAGAACAAGAAGGGGTGGACAAGCAAGAAGGCATCTAACTCTAAATCAAGATGCCAAGATGATGAGCAAAGAGCAAGACAAGAAGAAAGACTATGCTCACATCAAGTGCTTTGAGTGTAAGGAGATGGGTCACTTTGCCTCGAAGTGTCCCAACAAGCTTGAGAAGAAGGCTCAAGCAACCCATGAGAGGCAAGGCTATGAGAAGCACAACATGAGCAAGGAAGAAAAGGCTCTAGCAAAGAAGAAGTGCTACTCATGCCGGGAAAGAGGACACATGGCTCATTCATGTCCCCTAGGTGGCCTATTTCAATTGATGATACTAATATGCTTAGAAAGGATGACAATGGTACCTCCTTGGTTGCTATTGCAAAATATCCCGCTATCCATGCTAAGGCTATGTCTAAGTATGTTGCTCCTAACTTGAGAGGACCCAAACAAGTTTGGGTACATCAAAAAGTGGATGATTGTTTGTAGGTACCATTGGCATTGGAGGCTTGATTCAATTGGTATTCACAATGATCATTGATTGATTGAGTCAAGTATTGAAGCCTAGTGCTATTCTATCCCAATGCCAAGTCTAATTGAGTAAAGTCCAAGTGCTAAACATACAAGTGCAATATTCTAGTTGTGGTGATTTATTGGTTATATTCTTGATGGTTTGCAATTGAATTGAGTTAAAACTTGCTAGTGGATGATCATGACCTATCAAGGTATATCTCTTATTGATCACATCTCATTTGGGTGCATATGAGTTGATTGAATTGGATAAATATGCATATGTTGCTTGCTATAAGATGATTGAATAGATTTCATGCTTAGTAATCAAGTTTGAATTAGTTTGGTTGGATATGTTCATGGGACTTCATTTAGTGAGAGGTTTGAATGGATATATGTCTTGTGAGAGTGTTTAAACAAGTTGATTTCAAGTTTGATTCACATTTGTTGAAGCATAGCTCAAGTATTGAAATCTGTCCTAAAATGAAAAGTTTGAGCTAGTTGTGATCAAGTCTAAGTTTGAAGGATCAAGTCTTATTGGATTGGCTTAAAAATTTGTGTACATGCTTTACACTTATGATAGTTATTGCTGTTCAAATTTTATGAGAATTGGACAAGAAATGCTTTGGTTTTGGAGTGGATCTTTTCAGCTTTAGTGCAGCAGTTTTCAGCATGTACCCTCTGAGAAAGATGTGAAATCTGGTAGCAATATAGAAGTCCAATGAAGCTCAAATTTTCATGGGTGATAGATAACTTAGTGAAGCACGTCTCCATCAAATTTCATAGTCTTTGGAGCCATACATTAAGAGATATGAATTATTCTTTGAAGAGTACAGAATCTGCCAAAAAAGTGATAAACATTGGATTGATCAAGAGTCACTTCAATTGAAAGGCCCTCAAGTTGAAATCATATGTATAAGTGGTTGAGGGACCTATGTTTGGTTTTGGATTGATCTAGAAGCTTGACAAGCAATGGGTACAAGGCACTTGATTGAGTAGGTGCATTTGACACAAGTTGGTACTCAAAATTAGAAGATCAAGATCAAGCTCAAGATGAAGATGAAGTTTGAGTTCTTATGATAATTGGAGGATTATTTGATAGAAAGAAAAGAACTTAAACAAGTAGAAAGAAAAGGACTTAAAGAAGATTTTAAGGTTATTCATCATGACGAGTCCATGGATCAATCAAACAAAGGCAACTCAAGTGAGTATCAAGAATGGTTCTTTAGAGAGAGATTATTTCTCCTTTGTGGGGGGCTTGCCGCCCAATGGTGGGTGAACCAAGTGTGGTATTTGGAAGGCTAACATAGAAGTGATAAATCTAAAGGACATTTGAGATGCTTAGTTGAAGCATATCTAAAGGGTTGATCAAAAGGAGCAAGCAACACCCAAATAGAAAGTAATTCATGGAAAATTCAAGTGAATACCTTTTGGTATCATGGTCTCATATACAAGTGAATATCAATCATAGTTGTCTCATGCAAGCAAAGATCAAAGAAGAAGCAAGCCAACCACAACATGAAGAGTGCACTTGATCATATGGGTGAAGAATGGATTTTATTATTGATAATTGGTCTTCACCAAGCTTTTAAATGGACTTCACATCGCCTTTGCGGAGCTTATTTGGAATATAATGACTATCCTCTACTCCAACAAAGTAAAGGTGAAATTGGTTGTCATATGCATTCATATTTGCTAAGGACTTGATTAGTACATATAGACATATCTAATGAGCATTCATGAAAAATCAAATGATTTTGAGTTCATATCATGCCACTATTGCTTCTATGTTTAAATTGATCTAGTGGCTGAATATGACTTATTCATGAGCATATGAACCTAAGTGTTTGATCTAGCTAAATGAGCAAGAAAGGATCTAATTCAACATTGACAAGATAACCATTGAAAGATGTGTGAAGAAGCTTGTCATTGGTTCAAACCGAGTTAAGATTACTTATGCAAATTTGCTAGTTTGAACTACAAGAGAAAGAAGCTCATGAAAACAATCATGTTCAAGAAGTAGAAGACAACAATATAAATGGATATCAAGTTCAAATTCACTAGTGATATCTAGACTCATCATTCATACAAGTGGTATTACAAGTGATGTCTAGATCAAGCATTCAAGTGATATCCTACACTTCAAGTGATCCTCAACTTTAAGTGATTAAATTCAAGAGAAGCTACCCTCAAGAGCTCAAGTGAATCGAGTGGGTGACCCTACAACGAAAGAGAGTTTCTATAAGTAGTGTCATCCTAAATTGGTCACGAGATCATCTCTCAATTCCAAGTGATATTATTCCAACATCAAATAGAGGTGTCCATCAAAAATACAAGATTTAAGTGTCAACATCAACATCCTAGGTGCAACCCTTTGTCAAGAAGAAGCACACCCTTTATGAAAATTGATGACAAAGGGGGAGAAGTTTGAACAAAGATATGTGCACGAGAAATGCATGACAAAGGGGGAGAAGTTTGAACAAAGATATGTGCACGAGAAATGCATGACATAGGGGGAGAGATTGAATAAAGATGCAAGATTGGACATAGATATGACTAAGAGGGAGCAAGATTGAAGAATTCAAGGGGATCAAAATTCTTGAACAAGAGAAGCACACAAGTAGGGGGAGAAAGCTCATGAATACATGCTTGATGTATTTGATTGTGCATTACATTTGCTTGCTTGCATTGCATTTGTTTTATATTCCTACATGCTTGTGTGCAATTGTTTGCTAGAACTAAGACTTGGATGATGTTTTATGTCATGTGGTATCTAGAGCCTAGTCTTAGTATAAGCAAGTAGTAACTAGAACTTTGATTATAATATTGATCTCACGTGGTATCTAGTTTCACTTGTTTCTAGCAAGGATTGATGCTAAGGATGTTAAAAAACTGGTATACACGCTACAAAGGTTTATTCTCTATCTTGTATACCTTAGCAACACTTAGTAATGCTAACATTCCCATAAATTCCATATTTATGCATGTGTGTGAGCTTGAAACCAAACCATTTGAGCACACATGTAGGGGGAGTTAACACTACCAAGTTAATTTTATGGTGCTTATCAAAATTATAGATAGAGAGCTTAAATATTGGATAAGTGGTATAAAATCTCAAAATTCTTAATTTTCATATCTTTATAGAGTTGTCATCAATTACCAAAAAGGGGGAGATTGAAAGGTCTTTGTTTGGTTTTGGTAATTGAGTGACAACCTAGGTGGACTAATTGTGCTTATGTGAGATATGCAGAGAATTAGTCCATAGGTGATGAAGGAGCTTAATGCATGAAACATGACATAGAGTCATGTGGCTAGAGGTGGAGGCTTGAGCAAAGACTTAGCGCCGAAGGACCGAAGCGATGGTGAAGAGCAAGTGAGGTCAAGATCGATGGACCAAAAGCTATGTGATGATATGAAGTGGATCATATCATTCATGTGGATGTCGGTGCATGTGTTGCATCGGCATTGGAGGAGATGGAGTGGAAAGCGCAAGGCAAAGGTATAACCTAGGGAGTTTCCATTTCACCGGTCATAGGTGTGTAGAGAAGTTGATGACCGGGTTTAGGGTAGATGGCCGTACTATCAAGAGGGGTAAACTTGTTTGCATATCAGTCATCTAGTGCCACATGAACGATCTAACTTTGCATCGTGTTGCTAGGATCGAGTGGTGATGTGAGAAGAAGAGAAAACCCTTTGGAAAATATTTGTGAAAATGCTAACACACTTGCACATGGTGATGTACACTTGGTGGTGTTGGCACATTTACAAAGGGGGTTGAAGTTGGTTGGGTAGAGAGGGGTTTGGGATCCTCGGCGGGATTCGGCGTTTTCGTGGAAGTGAAGGGCTTATTTTCCATTGCGCCGGAGGCCGGATTTGGAGGTGAAGTCGTCGGAGTGTTTCTCGCTGAGAAACACTCGGCCGACAACCCAGTCCAGGGAGGGACCGGGCCGCGTCGATCTAGTGTGCGTGTCCGGGCATTTTCGGTGGCGACCGGACGCCGTGGGACCGGACGCTCCGGTGCCGCATCCGATCGGCGTGCACAGGCGAGGTGTTGGCAAGCTGAGGAGGACCGGACACCAGGGGAGTCCGGTCAGTTCTGATCGGACGTGTTCGGTCAGAAAAAAATCAGTTTTGGAGCTCTCTGAGTTGTGACCGGACGCTGGGCGTGGCGCGTCCGGTCGGTGGGCAGGACGCGTCCGGTCATCGTGGCGTGGCACGAGCGCGAGTTAGCCGTTGCGTGCCAACGGCTACATTCGAATGGCGAGGACACGTGGCGGTTTGGGCGTGACCGGACGCTGCGACCGGACACGTCCGGTCGTCACTTGGTGCGCGTCCGGTCAGTGCCCGACCTGGTTTCGTGGGCAACGGCTCTTTAGACCTTGGGGCTATAAGTAGTTGCCTTGGCCGGCTTTGGCTGGCAGCTAAGCACATTAGGGACTTTGTGTCCTTGCTTGGTGGTGCTTGAGAGCCCTCTAACTCACTAGAGCTTGTAGTGATTGCATCTAAGAATGAGTTAGTGATCGCTAGTGCATTGCATTGAGAGATTGCAAGGTGTGGCACTAGGTGAGTGTCGACGATATCTGGTCGGCAGCCTACCAAGGGGTTACCCAAGGTAGTAGATGAGATGATGGTGGTGGGGTGCGCGAGATCAAGAACGAGATGGTAACCCAAACACAAGCCGAGACACAAGATTTATACAGTTTTCCGGCCGTCGGTGTGACGTAATACCATACATCCTGTGTTCTATGATGTATTCGCGTTGATTATGGGGGTACCCCTGTCCCTCCTTATATAGTCTGGAGGGGACAGGTTTACAAGTAAAGTAACCGAGTTGGTACTAATCTAGATTACAACATCTGTCATATCTCATGGGCCGATCCGCTGATGGCGCGGCCCATATATCATCTTGAGCATACCGGGGGGCTATACCCCCACAGCTAGTCCCCGAGCGCCTTGTATCCTTTGAGCAGCGCCGTCTTGAATCGGTCCGAGTAGCTAAACCCGAAGCCGAACGGTTTGAGCGAAGAATCCGACCAGGTTCAACCGATCGGCAATGGAGTCGGCGATGAAGTCGCGCAGACCGGCCGGCGATGAAGCTCGAGCAAGCTGGTCGGCGACAGAGTTCAGGCGTGAGTGGTCGGCTGACCTCGGGCTTACTCGAGATAAGGCTTGCAAAAAGGATGCAAGGGGCTCAAAATTAAATTTAAAATTTCTTTATGTCCGAGACGTGTACACCCGTCAAGTCACCGTGAGGTGACGTGTACACCCCGTAGTCCCCGAGCCTGCTGGAAGATAGCGAAGCATCTTGTAGCGGTCAAAGAATAGAAGATTTCCAATATTCGAGACGAATAAACAATAGGTCCCAAATTAGTTGTCATGTGTGTATCAAGACCCCGAAGCGCCGCACGGGATCGGCACCAACTCGAACCGAACAGCATGGAGAAACTTGATAGTACACTAGCGAGCTAACGACTTTTGTATGAACAGTGATGAGTGACGAGCGGCGATGATGACGAACGGCGATATGACGAACGGCGGCGGAGACGAATGGTGAGCAGCGAAGTGGCGCCCGGCGCCCGGCGGGTGATGAGCGGCGAATCGACGATGAGCACCGAGTGGAGACGAGCGATGAGCAGCGATCGACGGTGACGAACACCGAGCGGAGATGAACGGCGAGTGGCGGTCGGCAATGAGCGCCGAGTGGAGATGAGCGGCGATCGGCGACGAAGTCTCGAAATGGAGATGAACGGCGATCGCTGATCGGCGAGCCTCGAAAGATGAGGGGTGATCGGCGATGAGCACCGAGCGGAGACAACCAAAGAAGTGGCGATGAGCGTCGAATGGTTGGAGCAACTGGTCGGTGATAAAATCCGAGCAAATGAGTAGTCCAACCAACTAGTCGGGCGGCGAAATCCGGCGCCAGTGTTGTAACCACCGGTTGGCGATAATCTTGATGACCTTCTAGACTGATCCAGGTCGAGCGTAGAGAATAAGCTCGATGACCAAACCAGGCCCCTGCAATAAATATGGAGAATCGGTAGTACATGATGTAAAAATAAATATAAATATTGGTGTAAACCAGAATTGATAATATCGGCGATATTATATTCGTTTTTGGCGAAAAAAAATATTGCTATAAGTGGAGTACAACCAGTTGGTTCTTTATCGCGCTATTACCAGCCCCGACTAGCCCGTAGCCCATAGCGCTTAGCGTGGAAGCCGTATGCACGCCGTAGGGATACAGGCGCCGCCGAAGAGCCGCCGTCCGACCGACCCTTAACGCAGAGCGAGCTGCATGCACGCCTTCGGGATCAAGCCAGAAACAGAGCCGTCTCTGATAACGCAAATCAGAACGTGGCCGGTCGGCAACCCGAATGGTGAAAATATAAGTAGTGCCCTGCAGCAGAAGCTTTGTATCTTGTTACCCAGCCCCGGCTATCTCATACCCCCATAGCGGGAGGAGCTCATGCCTCGTATACGCCGTAGGAGCACAAGAATCGCCGAGGAACCGGCTGCTGACCGACCATAACGCAGAGCGGAGCTGCATGCACGTGTAGGTCGAGGTCGAGGCCAGGGTCGTTTCTGGATAACTCGAATAAAAGCGTAGCTGGCGGCTGGTCGGCGGATAAAAAATTATTGTGTATATGCATTCATATGGAGAAAAATAGTTGGAGAAGCATATATGTATGTATATGGAGACCGGAGAATATTTAGAAAATATATTAAAAATATGACTTAGCTTGTTAAGTGAAGACAAGTCGTCATGGCCGAGTAGAGTAGTCGACGCGCCGAGCGGAGAAGTCAGCACGCTGAGCGGAGAGGTCGGTGTGTCGCGCGGAGAAGTATGCGGCCGAGCGGAGAAGTCGACGCGTCGTATGGAGAAATCGCCAGCCGATCGGAGGAATCGACACGATTCATGGAGAAATCGGCGACCGAACGGAGAACTTGGCGTGCTGCATGGAGAGATCGTCGGCCGAGCGGAGAACCTGGTGCGGTCTGAGTGGAGAAGTCGGTGGTCGAGCGGAGAATTAATCGACAGCCGATCGGAGATGTTGGCGCATCTAGCGGCGGAGAAGCTAAGCCGGCTGTCAATAAGTGGAGTAATCAATGTCCGAGCGGAGTGATCGGCAGATCGGACAGAGTAGTCGGCGGCCGAGCGGAGAGGTCGACGTGTCAAGCGGAGAGATCAGCGGCCGAGTGGAAAAAATTTGTGTCGTGCGGTGAAGTCGACGGCCAAGCAGAGAAGTCGGTGATCTCATGGAGTAGTCGGTGACTCAGTAGATCCTGAGTACTCCCGGTCGGCGATGGTGCAGGAGTATTGGAGTGGCTGGCACATGCATACTTCGCTGGTCGTGTGGTTAAGTAGATCACGTACGTGTTTCTCCTTGCTAGCTTGTTGATGGAAACACATGCGAACATGTACTTTTTGCTTGGTTGCCTTGCTTGTACATGCATGCAGCTGTAAATGGCGACCAGTGGAGCGAAAGAGTCGGTGACCGAAGGGAGAGGTTGGCGGGTCGAGCAGAGCGGGGACCGAGTGGAGGCATGGCGAATTGAACGGAGAAGTCGGTGTCCGGAGTAATCGGCGGATCGATCAGAGTAGTAGTTGTTGCGTCGATCAGAGGGGTCGGCGATAATCGCGGCGAAATCGTTGGCAGTACCAAGAGGCGGCGCCATGGTTGGAGTAGCAGTCGGATCCGGAGAAAACAGCATGCACGATCTCCTCACGGCTATTTTTGGTCATAACTTGCATGTCATGTGCGATGGCGTGTGATCCGTCGGGAGTCCGGCCATTGCAGGTACATATTGCATATTTTGTATGGCTTTGTAGCTTGCTTGTTGATTGAAGAAAACGTTGCAGGACGATAGGATACCCCCGGAGGGCGTGGTGCTGCAGACTTGGATATTTGCATGTATATGCAGGAAACAACCGCAAAAAGTGATCCAAAGATCAGATTGCATCTGCCACATGACCTTGATTGGATCTCAGGAATCGGCGCTGATGCGTGTCGCGGCTAGCGACCATCAGAGCTCGTCCTGGATGATGTTGGTGCGGTGTCTGGAGTCCGACTCAGAAGAGGCCGAATCAAGGACGTGGAGACGTCCGATCAGTCGACGGCGTGGATGGAGACAGCGCGGATGGAGATGTGCCGGCGTTGGAGAGCTGGACACTGCATGTGTCGATCCAAATTGGTCTGATGTGGTGTGCGATCGGCGGCCGTCGTAGCAGATCGGCTTGACGATGAGGAGCCCAGTGGCGGTGGCCTGGACATGATCGAGCGTGGTTCTGACCGGCGGGCCTTGGAGACGGTAGCCTCCAAGTTGGAGATTGGATAGTGGCCAGCGTTCTTGATTGCTTGCCGATTGGATGTGGTGAGTTGTCAACGAGGGCCAACGAGAAATATGACCCCAGAATCTCGCGTGGAGACTCCAAGATCGGATCTGCCATCTTGTTCAGCGACGGATCAAGAGCACACCCCTACCTGGCGCGCCAGCTGTCGACGATATCTGGTCGGCAGCCTACCAAGGGGTTACCCAAGGTAGTAGATGAGATGATGGTGGTGGGGTGCGCGAGATCAAGAACGAGATGGTAACCCAAACACAAGCACAGAGACACAAGATTTATACAGGTTCCGGCCGTCAGTGTGACGTAATACCATACATCCTGTGTTCTATGATGTATTCGCGTTGATTATGGGGGTACCCCTGTCCCTCCTTATATAGTCTGGAGGGGACAGGTTTACAAGTAAAGTAACCGAGTTGGTACTAATCTAGATTACAACATCTGTCATATCTCATGGGCCGATCCGCTGATGGCGCGGCCCATATATCATCTTGAGCATACCGGGGGGCTATACCCCCACAGTGAGAGAGTTGCAAGCCGTTGGTGCTTATTACTCTTGGAGGTTGCCACCTCCTAGATGGCTTGGAGGCTTGTGGGCATCGTGTAGCACGCTCAGAGATTGAGTGATGCTCCGATTGCTAGTCACGTGGAGTGACATTGTGAGGGGATTGTGCTCACCCCGCGGGAGATCGCGAAGAGCAACTCTAGTAAAAGAGTGTCATTGAGCTACCTCTCTTGGGTAGGTTCTTGCAGTGTCCAATTATGGACGAGGTTAGTGAAACACCTCTTAGCCGCCGAACAACGTAGAGTTGGTCGACACAACGGAGACTAGCTTGGTGTCAACCAAGTGAACCTCGGTGAAAAGTCGATGTGTCATCTTGTCTACTCTTCTCGTCGGTTTGCATTCACTAGCTTGTCATTACTTGATTCATTACTTATGCTAGTGAGTAGTGTTGCTCTTGTGTAGCTTGCTAGTTGCCTTCTTAGCTTGTGTAGCTTAGAAATAGCGATTGCGTGGCTAGTTGGCTTGTGTAGCCTTGCTAGTCACTTTGCTTAGTTTGTGTAGCTAAGCAATTGAGCTCACTAGTTAGGCTTATGTAGCCGTGCTAGTGAGAACTACTAGTGGCTTAGGCTTTGTACGCTTTGCTCACTAGTATGTGTTGGTGCTCCCCGGTTTGATTGAGTACTAGTCGCTTAGGTTTGTGTGACCTTGCAACCTAGTATTGGTTAGATGAGCACTACGTAGCCTTGCACCTTAGTGGCTCAACCTAGGATTATGTTGTAAGGTGCTTGAACTTAGATAGAGGGGTGAAGTCTTGGTTCGATCGATAGTTTTAATTCCGCATTTAATTCGGTCATCCGCTGTGATTAGATTTTAGAAAGGACTATTCACCCTCCCTCTAGTCCGCCATCTCGACCCTTCACGCACCTGAGAGCCCTCTACCATTGCCAAATGCTTGGATACGCCCGAGAGCATCTCACTTCATCCGAGAGCCCTACGCCTCGCCCGGGGGCACGGCCTTCTGCCAAGGCTCACCGTCTCCACTGGTTGGCAACTGCAGGGTGCCGTTCGAGGATAAGGTTCACATATACAACCACTTCCCTAGCCGTGGTACCGTTTGACATTACAGGTAGAACATGATAACGCGTCACACATGATCATGCGTGCATGTGAAAGCCCTAGTTTGGTTTGGTTGATTGATGAAACCTAGGACTAACTCTATTGCTAAGTGTGTAGCATTAGAGAAAGAGGAGATCCAAGCCAAGCGGTGGAAGTGGAGATCAAGGTGATGGAAGTAACCACAAGTGATCAAGTGCCACCCTTGGAGATGAAGAAAGACAAGGAGCGGAATAAAAAGCTAGAGGCAAAGGTATATGCTAAGGCATTTCTATTTTGCCGGCTATAGGCGAGTAGAGAAGCTGACGGCCGGATTTAAGATCGATAACCGTACTATTAAAAAGGGCGATGTCGCGCAATATCGGTTATCTAAGTGCCACTAGGTGAGCAATGACTTTGCATATGCATTAGGGACCCAGTGTGCTAACAATCTCGTGCAAAATTCGTTTGAAAATGCTAACAGACGGCACAAGTGGGAAGACACTTTGGTGTTGGCACATGAGAGTAAGGGTTGATGGGGTTTGGACGTAAACCCCTCTTGCCGAGCTTGCGAGGCAGGACTTGGAGGTTTTCGAAAGGTGATGAGGTCACTCAAAGGTGACCGGACGCTGTCTCGGTAGGGACTAGACGCGTCCGGTCAATGGCGGTGTCCGGGGCTTTTTCAGGGTGGATCGGACGCCGGCGACCGGACGGTACGGTGGCAGCGTCTGATCAGGCGAGCTAGCGTGGCTGAGAGGAGCAGTATGTGGACCGGACTCTAGGAGCGTCCGGTCAGGGGGTAGCGGACGCGTCCGGTCAAGAAAAATGCTTTCTGGACCTCTCTGGACTCCCACCGGACTCGCACTGTGCGAGCGTCCAGTCATTTGGCAGACGCGTCCGGTCGGTTGTCCAACAACGCACGAGCATGGCTAGTCATTGGGCACGAACGGTAGAATTCAAATAACTAGTACACGTGGCTGGTTATGTTGGACCGGACGCCACAATCGGACACGTCCGGTTGTCTCGATGCGTGCATCTGGTTAGTACGCAGATAGGCTGAGTTTGTGAGTAACGGTTGGGTGTCTTTGTGAGCGCCTATATAAGTTGTTTGGCCGGCTCTAGGGACTAGCGTGTTGGCAACGAGGACTAGCGTGTTGGCAGAATCCTAAGTGAGTGTGCCGTCACAACGAGGACTAGCGTGTCGGCAAGCACATGAGCCTCGGTAAAAAATCCGATGTTCATTTGAGATTGATCCATCGAGATCATATTTGTGTTTCTCATTGATTGATTGGATCATCATATTAGATATTCATTGTTGATCAAGACGGTGATTGGTCAACTTCCCAAAGGCACGGTTTGCATTCCCTCAGTTCCTTCCTCGCGATTACTCTTGTGCAAAGTAGCATATTAGGGTGTGTAGAGTAGTTTGATCGCTAAGGACATTATTCTTAGTGTGCCTAGTGTATTAGGATTGCTAGAATTGGTTAGGTTGGCTTGCAAACCCCTTTAGGCTAGCGCAACACTTGCTTTGCTGTTTAGTTT
The DNA here is from genome assembly GCA_015844335.1 of Chrysopogon serrulatus. Lineage (NCBI taxonomy): Eukaryota > Viridiplantae > Streptophyta > Magnoliopsida > Poales > Poaceae > Chrysopogon > Chrysopogon serrulatus. The sequence goes on along the minus strand of JADLZL010004515.1, from coordinate 30,038 downwards.
ACTAATCGATTTGTTTAGTGCTTTTGTAGAAATTTTATTAGGCTATTCACCCCCTCTAGCCATTTAGGACCTTTCAGCATGCCATCATGAGACCAAAACAGTAACCGATCGAACCTGAGACCCCCCACACTCTCTATTCCCCGTAACCTACAATAGTTGACAAGCACAAAGCTGGCAATACCATGCCTACCATGCAGACGAAGACTAGGGATAGTACAGACTCTAGAACGGGACCCAGGCAAATGCAGACCACGTGGAGCCAAGCATAAATAGCAACCGGACTAACCTCGGGCATCGCTTACACGATGGGTAGAGACCATACAAAGCAATACAACAACAGAAGGTGGGGTGACCGACACTAAAGGAAGCAAGGACGAGGATCCAGATGAGTTTTCTTCCCCTTTGCCGACGATCGCTAGGCCTTTCCCTTTGAGGCAAGGGGCACTTGTATGCAACTTCCCCTTCTTGGACTATAAAAGAGGGGGCACTGCACTGCATTTACTATGCTCGCGCGCACACACACATCCCGCTAACGAGCACTTACATTCATCACAATCATAGAGACCTGAGAGGCCGACTCTCTCTCTCGCCCATTTGTACACCCCTCCTATAAACAAGAGTTTGAGCAGCACGACTACTGCACACTAGACGTAGGGCTGTTTCTGCCCGAACCAGTATACATTCTTGTGCTCGCTTAAGCTAAGCCATTGAGTTTGACATGCAATCTAGATAAATTTACTTGTTGGTGTTATTGAAACACCGACAACGATAGTGAATTTTCCTAAGATATTGAGAAGCTTGTGTTTCCACTTAATCCTAGTTGGCGCCCCCTCACAAGAATGTTCACAAGAGGGCTAAACTCTTAGTCGGGTAACTCCGTGGATTGCCTAGGGTTTTTCCTCACACGCAATTTGATCTATGTGATGATCTTCTTTTGGACCATTCCTTTTCGCCTTCACTATTATGTTTTTGACCAAAAGGTGCATGTCACATGTCCGCAAAGTACAACCTAGGTGGCATGCCACAAATGTCGTTGACGTGATCATGCAAGACTACAAAGCCTCTATTGTACAACTCTTGGTGAGCGCAAGCACTGATGCTTTAGAGCTATACAAATCTTACTAAACACTAAACCTAATACTAATGCAAGCATCAAAGTGGTGGTCTAACTATTCTAGGCATTTTGTAAAGTACTGACACTAATCACTGAGTATGTAATTCCTTAAGCACTAAGGTGGATAGAGTATTTGTGTACGTGCCTCGACACTCCAACTTTAGCATACTTCCATCATCTAAATAAGCCGACCAAAGGGGTATTTATAGCCCCCAAAGAGAAATTAGTTGTTTGCATGAGAATGCACATTTTGCGTGCTCATTGAAAATCTACGGTGCCCACCCGCTTCCGATTGTGTACAACGTATACTAGCCATTTGAATGTGACCACTAGATCAGCCCACTGTTGGATGAACATTTCTCTGGTGCCTTCTCCGGTTCCTATCATTTGAATATCCTAGTGACCTCCAAACCTCCCTGCATAGCATTGGGTGAAAGATTGTTTTCTCCTATATGCTCCATATCTAGTCACCGGCATAATCTGATCGTTCCTTTTCTTCTTTCACTCCTTTCTCTAGTGCACTCCTAGGCACAACCACTAGAGTTTACCAATGGGTTCTCAGACCTCAAGGGGCCTATATGGGTAGGCACCAGATAAATTTGGAGCATGCTATCTACATGCATTTGGCTTGTTTTTTTGTCTTTGTGTCTGATCCTTTTTCTATCTCATGACTTAGATTTCCAACATGTCTTGTAGGTCTTTAACATAGCTTCTAGTGTCTTGTTTGAGGTATTGATCGCTTCAATCTTCATGTTTTCTAAGTTCAAGCCAGCCTTGGATCCAATTGGAATATTCCTTGTATACTATCAAATGATGTTAGACCTTCATGTTTTCTAAGTTGAAGCCAACTTTGCATCCAATTGGAATATTTCTTGTTGTTGACGGCCGTTAAGTACCTAAATTGACCGTCAACTAGCCACTAAAAAGGATGTAGCTATGATCACCAATGAAGACTTAGGTTTCGCACTGATAGAATTCCACGAGTTTTAGTGTTTCACTGCTTCTATAGGTGTAAACTAGAAAAGACGCAATCCCAGAAGCTTTTCGAATCATAGAACAGGAAATTGAACCGCACAGCAGCGCAGGAAGGTTCTAGAAGAAACCAAAAGACACCACGCCAAGGTGGACCGAGGTGGCCTAGGGACCGGCCAGTCCCTAGGCTAGACCAGTCGGTCTCCCCCTGGCCTGTTTGCGGCCTGCTTCGCCCAGGTTGCCCCACCGTCTTTGAGGATTGATCTCCACCATCCGCCGAAGTCGGTTTGATTCAATGGCTCATGGTCATCGCTTCGGGCTATAAAAAGAAGGGCAGGACCCTTCCTAGGGGAGAGACTCATTTTCATTCATCTCTCATTCAAAGTCTGATCATCAGCCAAAAACCCTAACGAAGAGCTCCTTATCTAGGGCCTAGATAGCTAGATAGAACTGGAGGAAGGCAAGCGAAGGCTTGGATTCTGGATCCATCAAGAGTATGGATTGGTATAGTTCTTTACCCCTTCTCACCTTTGTTCTCTATCTGTGTATACATACATATGATTGCTCCAATTGAATTGATGATTAACATAATGTTTATATTTATAGTTTATGTGTTCTTTATCTATTATGGTTATACCCTTAGTATAACTAGATTAACATTATACTTATTCATATGTTCGTATAGTGATCATCTATTTGATTGTTGGGCGAGTGGTCAATATTATGTACACATGGTGCTTATATGCTATTTACCCGAGAATGCACCCTATATGCTTGGGTTTGGTGGTAGATCGCTGGTGTGACAATCCTGTTGAGTCCTATATATTCCATCCCCCATTTATAGGTATAGTAGGATTTTTATACGAAGAAAGGACGTGCTATATTCTCAAACTTCTCTAGTATGTCCCATATGGATTAATATAATGCTAACTCTTACCGATGACTACTAAGTGTAATTGCACTAACCATAGTATGCATTGGCTTATAGCTAGAAATAATTTAGGAATATCTCTTAATGTTCTACTAATAACCCTAATGATATAGCTAGGAGTCTCTATCTATTTACGCTGATGATTTATATTTATATTTATCATTTATCTTGTGACTTACCCCTGCATTGAGTAGTGAGGATATGGTTATGCCTATCCGTTATAAGATAAGTCATATAGCTTTCCTATACATACACACCATTAGACCTTTCTAGTGGTAAAATATAAATGATAACCTAGTAATACTCTAGATAAAATGCTACAATGGTATTTGATTTCTGCGCTTGTAGATACTTAGTTTATATTCTTGATAGTGGCGTGATTTGATACCCATCTCTCTATCGCCTGTTAAATTTGGTCGACCAGGTAGAACTCTTCTTCAGCTGGTTCCGGCTGGTTCAACAGCCGGCGTGAGGAGGAGAGAAGTAGCCGGAACCAGCCAGACCAGCCAGGTGTTCAACCAAATGAACATGGCCTATGTCATTGCTGGGGATGATAACTCGGTATTTTATGATGACGTTAAGAGATATCAACACTTGTATACTAGCAAACGATGTTAGACCAAGTAGTCCTGTTATTCATCAAATACGAAAATCACATGATGGTCCATACAAGTGCCATTTACTTTACAATGTAGCGAAGCAAGGTTTATTTTGGAGAGCTCCAACTTTAAAAACACAGGCTCTAAAACACTAACTTCACCATAAAGCAGCTTCACTCTTGAGTTCACCTCCCACAGCTAATACAACTGTTTGGCTTGAATGTTGGCTCTAGACCTTAGAAATGAAGGTTTTGGTGGGAATAACCTATTTATTCCCTCAGGAGGTTGCACGATAAATGTTTTGACATATCTAGCCTATGTGTGATTAACTCCATTTTTCTCAAATACTTAGGAGAACTCACTAATAGGAATCTGCATGTTTATGATGAACGTCATTGAAGGAGCAAAATTCATCATAAATTCAATTTTATGCCAAAAATCTGTTCATCAAAAAACACATGTCACATAGCATAATATTGGTTTAAAAGATATTCATAATTATTTTTTGGTTTACCATTGTAATGAAAACATTAGTTGCACTATGTGGTAATGGGATGAACAAATTGTTGGATTTTTAATTGGGCCTAGCCCATTTTAATAAATAAAACCAAATAAATCTTAAGACTCATATCAAAGGCTACTAAGTTTTTATAAACAAATAAAATTTAACTAATACCAATCTAAATGTATGTTAAATATAATAATCTATCCCTAATACTTAAAAGATAAAATTTCTTTCCACCTAAATTTTTGTCCGGCCCATTCTTTTTAGGCCCAACTACCAGCCCACTCACTCCCGCTATGCTCTGCCTCCCTCCCGTCTCCCTCTCGACAAATTAAAATCGCCGCTCCTCCGCGGCTCCGCCCCTCCTGCAGAATCGAGTTTGCATCGGGCTCCTCCCGCGGAATCCACGCATTCCGCATCGCGGGCGCCAGCCACGACGCGGACGTTCCCATGGAGTCCGGACTCCATCTACACGCTTCCACAGTTCCGCTCCCCTGGTCACAGCGAAACGGAAGCTGAGTCCGCATCCATGTCTCGACGGTGAAACGAAAGGAGAGCCCGTGTCGGGGGCGAGCTCAAACTGCCTCCGCCAACGACTCACCAGTCACCACCATAAAGCCATCATCGCCTCAGAATCACAGGTATCAATCTCAATCATGAAGGTAAGAACTGTTTCCTAAGTACAGTATGTTGCTGGTGTTTTCTAACCCCCCCCCTTGTCCAGTCTGTCCATGTTGCTTTTTTAGAAATTTTTCTCCATCTTCGTCGTGGGAGAGGCCGTCGACGGCACCTTCTGAAGACCCAAGCTTCATCCTACTCCTATCATGCGTCCAAGCAGATCCAGAGTGTCCATCGTTCCCGCCCGCGGCCATGCAAGGCAGTGCAGCATGTCAATTGTGTATTTGTGTAGCACAAAACATGGCACGTCATTGCGGCTGAGATCCGCCGAGTGTGGCATTAGCTGTGCACATCATGTGCCCGTACAAGGGCAACGGTGGCTCAGCCTGAATTCATGACCATGCAAGCAAGGACAGCTCTAACGATCATCTCATTAAACACGCCTCTTGTGCAGGTAGCTCTTTAACTGAAGCTTTGTAGTTATTACTATTTAGATGTTAAAACGTTTTCTGTATGGTCAGTAACTCAGTATGCCTTTAATTGTTGAACATATAAGCAATAGCTTCTTATATTACTGTTAGGAGACAGCTTACCATCAAAATTTCCCGTAAGCCATTTTAACTTCTGCTAACATCTACCTACATGCATAATTTTTTTTCACAATAATTATGGGCTTGGTAATTATTCCCATCAGTATCTGTCATTAACCTCAGTCTCCTCCCACATCATTCTGGTAGGTAAAAATATAGTCTTAGCAATGCAGAGCCAGAACAAGTTTTCTAAATAATGTCAGTATTAGACTTTGGCTCTTATTGCTATATTAGTAGTTAGTTTATGAACAATAACAATATTCATACCGTGAATGAAGAATTATGCTTGGCCATCTTTGTACTGAATTTTTACAGCAAAAGCTGTGGCAACTATAGTTGTCACCTTCCTATTCAGTGTTGACATTGGAGAACGAATTAGGTTCCACCATTCCAGTGTTGTTGCGAATTAGAACCACCTCGTGGTAACAATTGGTCTGTATGGATGCTCCTACTCAGAACACTCAGTTTTTCCAAACATTTGTTTATTTAGCACTATCAGTTTCTTTCGGTGCTCCTGTTTCTCGCATTGCATATAATAAAAAAGTAGGGAGAATTGGCTCTGTACCATTAAAAGATTGCATGTTTGGGGATATACCATTAAAAGATTTAGTCTTAGCTATGTACCATTGAAAGGTTGCAACGTTATAGATTTTTAGCATTCCGTCAACTTCTGTTACATAAGTTTGGAGTTTTATTTTTTTTAGCCAACAAAGGAATTATGAAAGGTCTGTTTTGCCCTTACCCTTTCCATCACAAACACCTCAACCTGCTACTCACGCACACGCACACCACTTCCTCTTCCTCACGCGTGCACACACACAGCAGCAGGTAGGAGGCTCCAGGCCTCCAGCGACCGGCGACCGGCGGCCGGCGGCGCGCCTCCCCCTTCTTCCTTGGCAGCTACTGCTCCTCCCCCTCCTCTCCATGGTGTGCGCTCCTCCTCTCTCCTCTCTCTCCCTCCCCGTCATCAGGTTCATGGTCTCTAACCCTAGTTTTTTGGGGGTGATTTATAGAGAACATTGAAGTGAAATTTGAGGGGGGAATTGAGCTAGATGGATCTTGCTGGGGGTTCGGAAGGGTAATCTCTGACCACCTCTTAAATTTCTCTAATTTTGCTTGTATTTGTGTATATGAGTATACATGGATGTGTGAAGTGCAAATTTGGACCAATCCTGGGTGAAGTGAATAAATAGGACATAAGATTATTGTCAATAGTTTCTTACATTTGTGATATTTTCGATGCATGTGCGACCATATTGCTGGAAAAATCCAAATAATGGGTGTAGATTAGAGGTTACTGTCAACTCTTACTTCACTGTTCATGAGGGTAAAAGTTGTATAACCGGGGTAGGACCATAAAATGGAATGTGGATCCGGAAGAATATTCACTCATCGATCTAGAGAAAGATATGGATCCATATTTTAAATGGGGCACCAACGAAAAGGCAACTTTCTGGGTTGTTCAGAAGGGTGGTTTGGGCTCCAAATTAACTTCAGATGCTCAGCTGGTTGACCTATTAGGGCCATCTAATGAGGTGAAGCTGTTTATGGTAGTGGGTGGAGATGAAAAGGGGAAAGAGTTTCCTGCTGCAGCTGATGGAGTATGTAAGGACATACCGGCTGCAGTAGATGTGATGGGCAAGGAGGCGTCCGCTGCAGCAGATATGGTGTGCAAGGAGATGCCTATTACAACAGATCCGGTGGACAAAGAAATGCATGATGTACCAGATGTGGTGGCCAAAGAGATACCCGTGGCAGCGGATGATGAACATGATGAGATGCTTGCTGATATGGACAAAGAGCCGGAATGGAGAGAAATACCTGAATATGGCTAGACAGCCACTGGGCCACCAATAGTTGAAGAAGAGGAAAAGGAACACTTTATGACTGTTGGGTGTGATCCTGATGGAGATGAGGCAGTAGGAGTAGATGAAGAGTGGAGGTACTTCAGACCTATTCAACCAGTGGGGAATGTGCAACCAATGGAGGTGCATAAAAGGAAGAGGACATGTCCTATTCTAGACTTTGATACTGAAAATGTTCCTGATGATGAGGCTGGTTTGGTGGATGATAATGTTGTGCCTCACACAACATATGACAGAGAGAATCCAATAATCAATGTGGGAGACACTTTTGAAGATAAGGCTGATTTTCTTGAAACACTTAGGACATATGCCATAAGAAATGAGTTTGAGAGTAAAATTGAACATAGTGACAAAGAACGGTACAGGGCAAGGTGCAAAGATCTTAATTGTGAGTGGAAAGTATATGCCAAGAAACTGCATGGCGGCAACATATTCATGGTTTTACTTCTACCCTCTTTGTAACTTTCATTTTGTATATTGAAACTATTGTATATTCTATAATGGTTATTTATTTTTATCTTCAACTTGATATGAATATATTTATGATTACAATTATTTGTAGGTGGTCAATATATCAAGTGAGCACACATGTCGTAGCTCAGCCACGGAAAAAAGGACGCGAGGCCACTACAAATTGGTTATCACACAGATCTAAAGATATAGTGAAGGAGGATCCCACTCTTAAGGCAACGAAGTTACAGAAAAGGTTAGAGAAACAGTATAACATTGAATTGTCATATTGGAAAGTGTGGTCGGCAAAGAAGTTAGCAATGAATGATCTTCATGGTACTTGGGAGGAGAGCTTCACAATACTATGGAGATTCAAAGTAGCACTAGAAGAATCCTGCCCAGGAAGCATTGTCGAGATTAGTTGCCAGGAGATCAAAGGCAAAATGCACTTTTTGAGGATGTTTGTGTGCATTAAAGCATGTGTAGATGGTTTTTTGCTGGGTGCAGACCATATCTTGGTGTTGATTCCACCCACCTTACTGGAAAGTATAAAGGACAATTGGCTGCAGCTACTGCAATTGATGGACACAACTGGATGTACCCAGTTGTGTATGGCATTTTCTTCAAAGAAACAAATGCTGATTGGGCATGGTTCATGACCAATCTGAAAAAGGCTATTGGGACTCCACCTGGGTTGACAATTCATAGTGATGCTTGTAAGGGACTAGCATATGGTGTCCAAAAAGCTTACAATGGTGAAGTAGAGCATAGAGAATGTTTTGGTCACCTCATGGCTAATTTCAGGAAGAAGTTCAAAGGTGATGTGCTGAAATTTATGTGGCCTTGTGCATGGGCATGTACAGCTCGGAGGCATGATTATCTAATGGAGAAAATTGCAGCTGCTTGTCCTAAAGCAATTCCTTGGTTAAACAAGCATCACAATCTGATATGGAGCAGATCAAAATTCTCTAAAGATTGTAAAGTTGATTATGTTAACAATAATATCTCTGAATGTTTCAATAATTGGATTAAGGAATTGCTTTAGGATTGCTAGATGGTATATCTATGATTTCAGTTTTGCTTCCTTTTTGGGTGGTCCTCTACATAATTAACATTGGTGTCGCTTGAGTGTTCTTATAAATTCTTTTGAGTATTGACAAATTCTAAATTGGCAGGCTGCCAAAATTTTGTAGCTACGTAGATTTGTTTCATTTTTTTCACAGAGATTAGATAAGACAATATGTTGTAACGGGTGAAGATTGTGGATCTGTAATTTTTTTTTGTCTAATAAGATGCCATGTGTCTTATGTAAACACTCAGCACTAGATATGTTTACACTAAAATTGATGCAATAAAAAATAGTACCTAAAATAATTAGTGTACTAATGGATCCAAACAGACAAACCAACTAATAACTTACTAATTATTAGCTAGAGGACTTCTAATTATTCATTTCCTTATCATGTTTAGAGTTGCTAATAGTTCATATGCACCTTCAATTTCCTATACAAATTCCTATTAGCGTGGATCCAAATAGCCCCCCGGTAAAATTAGCTAGCTACAAATTAGCAGCTATTAGCTCGTTAATTTTTAGTGCTAATGGATCCAAACATACCCTTAATTAGTGATAGTGGTCAATGAGCGGATTGTATGTCTGTACATTTAAGTTCTGATTGATGATGTTTTGTCTTGACATATTTTTCTTAACATATGGTCACCCGTAGCAACGCACGAGCATTTTTCCTAGTAATAATAACCTACTAATGCACAAAGTTTTTTTTTGCTACAGCCACACACAGAAAACGTCCCCTGCTAAGGAGCTCCGTCTTGATGCACCCACCAAATTGTACACAGGAAACTAACACAGTTAAAATATACAGCCCAGATTCAATTTCAGTCATTCTCTCTCCTTAGTCATTCACATCGGATGACCCAGATTAAAAGTGTCACACTTTTCCATCCTTCCTCCCACGCCTAGAGAAACAAACACCAGCTCAGGACATGGGTTCGATTCCCACGTCACTCACCATTTTTCAAGAAAAAAACAAAATCTCGGCATAAGCCAGGGTCAGGAGACAGCGGTGCCTCCACGCCATCGGAGGATGAGATGTAGAGGGTGAGGAGATTGTGCAGCAGCCCGGAGGTTGGGGCGGCCTGGATCCGCCACCGCGTTGCTGCCTCCAGCCCGCACCGCCGCCGCCGGGGTGATGGCGCCTCCCTCCGTGGCGCGCCTCGCCCCGATGGGCCGCGGGCGTCGGGATCTGGGCGGCAGCGCAAAGCAGGTACCGCATCGATGGGTCGCGGGCACCGCGTAGACCGCCTCCTCACCTCGCTTCTGGGCGGCCTCCGCACCTCGCCGACGCACACGGTGTGTTCTAGGAGGCGGTGTTCGATGGCCCCACGCTGCCGAGCCCAGGCACTTTGGTTCCACAACGCAGCCTGCCGTCAGGTCTGCACAGCCTGTCGTCAGGTCTACGCAGCCTGCCGCCAGGTCCGTGGTCCGCGCATCATCTTCACGCCCTCGGCCTGCCGTCAGGTCTGCAACAATCTTCTTCTCATCTCTGCAGCAACCTTATTGCGACTACACCTGCCATACTGCTTGCCTTACTGTTTGTTAAGAGCCACTTTAGAATTTTCGTAAGCTAATGTTTTTCTTTTGAACGCAAAGAAGCTAATGTCGGAAACTGGTGCTTACTGCTGTTATTGTAGCCTATGCTCTCAGGAAGTCAGGATGGAGAACGGGGAGGATTTGAAGGAATGGATTCCATGCTATGATTCGTTTGTTTTCCTCACTGGTTATCCTCATGAACTCTAGGTAAGAATACCTTGTCGTGGGCTCGTGGCCTAGATTTAGGGGGCATTTTGTCATTCATATTTACAATAGAGAAGGGTTAGAGATTAGGTTTATGCATTAACAGATGTGGAAACTCAATATGGTAACACAGTAAAGTGATTTTGTATGCTAATAGATTAATTGGCCATTTGATATTTGATCATGCCTAATTTGGAAGATTTTATTTATTAATATAAGGCTAACTACAGTATAATCAACCTACTAATGCACTAAGTTTTCTTCGCTACAGCCACACAAAAAGATCCCCCGCTGAGAAGTCTCTCCTTCATCCACCCACGAAATTGTACCCAGAAAAACAACATAATCAAAATAGATAGCTCAGATTTAATTTCATATATTCTCTCTCCTTACTCATTCATATCAGACTGCCCAGATTAAAAGTGTCATGCATCCTCCCCTCCACCTCTACCTCCCCCGCGCGAGAGCCCCGGTGATTCCTGCCTACTCGGTCTCGAATTGAATTTCTTGGAAACAAAAACTCCTCCCGGCGTTCAGCACCGCGGCTCGCGCCGCCGCCGTTGCCTGCACCTAGCTGGCTGCGCGTCCCGCTACGGGAGGCCCTCCGACGGCCGCTGCTGCCTGGGCATGGTGGCACCCAGGGCGGGGATGGCGACAAGTGGCGTGGCTCGCGACGCCGCGCGGCCGCAGGCCGGGCACCGGGGCGCTAGCGCTCCCTTCCGCCATCCCTCCCTCCACCCCTCCCGTCCCGATCCGCGTCGTCACTCCATTCCAATCCACGCCGCCACTAAGCTGACGCCGTGACCCGGACCTCCGATCTCGCCCTCCCCATCTCCCCGCTCCGCCAGGCCTGGGCCCCCGACGAACGCACGACGGGCGAGGTGGAGGCGCAAATTTAATTGTCCACGGGCCATGGTGCCGAGTCAGCGCGAGGGGTGATGCGGACGCCGTGAGCGTGCACGCGGTGACGATGAAGAAGACGGTTCCGCTTGGTGTGGGTGCGGCGGAGGTGGGGGGGTGCTCGCTCCCTCGAATCCCACACTGCTGCGGCTATGGATAGCCTCACTGCGACGTCATCGATCCACCACCGCACCCAGATCCGGCTCCCGCGTCACCGTTGCTCAACCCATCGTGATCCCCATTGTCCGGCTGGCCCTCCCGCAGTCCGTACTCCTTGGTTCGTCGGGGTTCCGTGGATGGCTCCGCTTAATCGTCTTGTTCTTCTCTCCCCCTCGATCTACAGGTTAGCCTAACCTCCTCAGATCCCTGACTCCAATTTTACTACTGTGTGCATGTTGGAGATACCCTTCTCTGCAGTTATTTGGATTTCGGTGAGGCAGTTTCAGTTTCATGCTTATCAGTGGTGAGGTTCGCTATCCATCTTTGCTTTAACGACTTTTTTTTAGATTAAGGAATAAATCATTCCGGCCTTCAAAAAGTTAAGCTAGCCACTCAAGCAGCCAAATAATCCATTTGGAGTGGCATTATGTTGCAGCTTCACAGCATCTACCTTTTTTTTTCCTATAACTGAATAATCAATCAGTTGTTCAAAAATGCAATCTGGATTCGATTCATCAGCAGTCAGAGTCAAACGTGCTGCTGAATGTCTGAATTTCTTATTGCCATGCGTGCAGGTGGTAAGCAGTTCGCCCATATCATACTTACAGGATGACATTCTGGCCGATTTTCATGTTCAGATGGATATTCAGGCTAAAGATCTGATGATCCCCTTCCATTGTTTCTGCAGCAGGAGAAGGGTATGCACCGTCACTACCTTTCCTTTTCTTCTAATGGTACACAATGTTTAGATATTTTTTCTGCATGTGATTTAATTTTAGGCAAAAAAGACAATGCTTATATGTTGATTAATAAACACTTGTTTAAATGATATATTCACAAGGATCGTTGCTCTATATATGGCATTATAAGTGTCCCTTTCTTAAACAAATCCTACACACAATTCCATTTCTCAAACGGTTCCATGGTACATATCATGCTTAAGCAAAATGATCCAACTTTGATGAGTGAGTGTGTGCCATGTTTTCTTTTGCTTTTCTAGAACAATATGGAAGACATTTTTTTTGGAAGAAATTTTGTCCTCTTGAATTCCTTGACTCTTCTGTGCTTTTTGTTTTTTGCAGGCCAGTAGCGCTCAGCGGCCAGGAACCCAGGGTGCCGACTGCCTTCCTCCTTTCTCAATGAGGTACTGAAGTGAATGAGGTACTAAGATCTGTTCTAATTTTAAGTTTTCAACAATATTCAGTGATTCACTAAGAAATAGGTACTCTTAGATTCAGTGATTCACTTTGCAATCCATATTCAGTGATTCAGAGGCAAGTGCAGGTCTTCCTGTGCAAGTCTTCTTCTAGTGCCTTTGAAATCCTCTACTGCCAACTTTAGTATTCTTTTGTCTGTTTGATCCCTTGTGCCTCCAGATGATGTCAAAGAAATTGTTGATGCAAGGCTAAGTCTTGGATTAATTTCACTAGAGGATAAGGATGTTAGAAGAGTACACAGAACTGTATTCTGAGATTTTGTGACTAATCCATGTGCAAACATGCCTTTATGCTCCAAAAGTTTTGATCAGCTGATAACTGATGCAATTTTGAGATCAATTGCAATTTCTACCCTGAATTGATTTTATCTTTTTAATATTTTGTTTCTTGCTATAAGATCTTTACATTTATTTTAGTGTTATGATTGATTTTTTCTAGACGCCACCGTAAGCGTTAGCACGGGCAATATACTAGTAAAGTATAACAGATGGATACAAATAGGATCCGTTTCTGACCTAGAACTTTGTAGTATTTAGTAATCTGTATTTTCCTTCCATACATTTGCATCGCCATAGCTAGGTTCAGTGTTTTGTTTTTTCTTAGGGGGCATTCTAATACACCATCCCTATAGTTGCTGAAATTTTCTGAGGGTGTTTATGATATTAGAACAGGCTCTCTTTTGCATGACCGCTTGTGGCAGCATGGAAGAATTCGGCGTGCTGCTGTTGGTGAGATCTTTCAGCAAATTTTCTTTCAGCAAATTCTCATTCAAGGTAAACTATTGTTTGAAAATTCCCTGTTCCACTGCATACGAGTTTTCTTTTTCTGAATCTTGTCTTTGATGACTGAGTTTTCCTTTCCTTCTTTTTTTCTGTGATGTGCAGAACATCTCTCAGCTAGCTTCCATGAACTACGACCTGATGACTCAGCTAGCTTCCATGCATGAACTACGACCTGATGACAAAGCACAACTTGGATCCTTGTTGTCCTTGAAATAAACCTTGATAGTAAAGATAGGAAATAATGTTCCATTTCTGAATCGTAAGGTAGGAAATAAACCTTGATGGAGCATCTCTAGGAGCAGCAGCGTGACAGACATAGGGGTGGCTGCTGCTGGCTTCAGCATGGCAGCATGGCAAGCGGATCCTATATCAACTTGAGAAGATTCCTGATTTTTTTTCATGTAGCACTTAATTGTTGCATTTATTTTATCTTCTATAGTTCCTGTTGTATCTAGACTTGAGATTAGTAAAGAAGTAATTGAATTACTGATATGTGACTGCTAAATTTTGACATGGTAAAAGTGTTCCTGACAAAAGTTGGTGCTATTTTGATCTTCAATATTCAGACAATTTGTGGTTTTGCTCTTGGTTCAGTATTCAAGACTTTGAAAATTTGTTGGAACTTTGATGAGCTTGACAGATAGTTCTACCAGGGTGAGCATCGGCCATAAATGGGAGATTCTGATGTCACACACAAGAATGTCGGCTTAGTATGCACTCTTAATTCATGAGGTAGGAGAATGAAAAGATCCTATTGGTATTTTCTTCTTTTTGGAGCAGTTCTGTACAAGGATCTACACTAGCTGAAATTTTTGAAAAGGAGTATTTTAATCTTTCCTTTAGCCCTGTGTATAATTAGGTGTTTGCTTGTCTTGTTGGCGTTGGCATTTTATACAGTAACAGTGTGATAGTCTGACGATCTGAAGAGGTTATTTTATTTGAGTTTTATGATTTGTTTTTCTAGATGTCACCGTTGCGTTAGCACGGGCAATATACTAGTTTGGGTTAGTTTAAAACATGAACTATCCAAAGATAACTTTAATCTACTTTAACTATATCAAAATAATTGCAAATAAAGTGTGATTAAGTTTTACCTCAGTATATAGAATTAAAATATAATTTCAGTTAATTAAAATTTAGTGTATTTCTCGGAAATATCATCTACATGCATGGTTTTATTTAGTTGAAATAAATGGAGCACGCAGGTCTTTTTTCCTTCTGCAATATAAATCATCTAATAGGCGTATCTTTTTTATAGGTAACTCCATTTTCAATGTTTCTTACATCCATGGTTAGCTCTATTTTCTTTAATCTTATCTTTTCATATGACCTTAGATGAAGATGATTTTATATAAAAAAAGATAGCTCTTAATGAGATATACAACTTTCTACCTTTGGGTTTTCTCATTTGAGAACATTAAGATACTAAAAAGGTAAAATAAAGTTTCAGCAATATATTAAAGACAAACTAGGGCTTGTCATCTTTTTTAATAGGAAAACAGAAGGGATTTGAGCCGCTACTGTGCTTTATTGAAAATAAGTAACAGGCCTACAACGTGGTCTCAAGAGACAAAAAAAAAACAAAGCGTCTTAGAAAAATCATATCTTTCTTGTCTAGTGTCAGATAAAGACGCTTTATATATGAAGCTTGTATCTCTCGATGAGATCTACAAACGACTCATTTTCAGTTTTGTTATTTGAGATAGTTAGGATGTTAAAAAATAGATAAAATTTAGTTGCCTATTAATTGCATCCGATAGCTTATCACATTAGAAAATTTATATCTTTCCTGTATGGTGTTAGATAAATATACTTTATATATAAAAGTTGTAGCACTCAATGAGATTTATAACTTTTTAGTTTTGAATTTTTATTTGATGTTGATTAGATGTTTTGTGCTTTAAAAATTGATATACAAGATGATTGATATCTTGCTGAAACATAATCTTTTCCTTTTGGATATCTTAACGGCCTAAAATAATAAAACTCAAAACCAAAATGTATAGAACTCATCGAGAGTTACAATGTTTATATACAAAGTATTTTTATCCAATCCTGTATATGAAAATGATTTTTTTATGCAAGAAGCCTGTTACGCAATTAACATGTTGCTCATACTTTATACTATTTTTAGCATCTTAACTAGCTCAAATGGCAAAACTAAGAAATAGGAATTTTAGATCTTACTTGAGAGCTACAATTTTCATATAGAATGTATTTTTAGCAGACACTACACAAAAAACATATGATTTTTCTAAGACGCAACATTGGAATTTTTTTTTTGAGCAATTTGTAGATCTCATAACAAGAATATTCATTTAAAACTCATCACCATCCAAGGTTGTATATAATAGATATGATTTTTCTGAGATGGTGCTTATCCGACATGTGGGTCCCATCTAAATCAGATCCATGCCAGTAAAACTTGGATGAGACCTAAATAACACCGAACTTTAAGGGCCTAAATAACATTTAGTAGTGCAGGACTGGCCTTTAGTTCTAGTTGAGAAACCCTAACCGGAGCTACGAATTCAGGGACTAAAGGTCCTTCTAGAATATAAAAAATTAATGCCTCCCACAAACCCCTATGCCTTGTGTGGGATAAAAAAATGCCAGAACCTAAATAACATCCACTAGTTCAGGACTGACCTTTAGTCCCAGTTGAGAAACCCTAACCGGGACTACGAATCCAGGGACTAAAGGTCTTTTAGGATAAAAAAATTAATGCCTCCCACAAAGCCCTGTGCCTTGTGTGGGATAAAAAAAATAATGCCTCCATATCCACCATGTGCCTTATGTGGGATTCATACACTGTCTTGCACTTACCTTTCACTCCACCTATATAGCATATGTGACTTTAGATGAGATGCTTTCCTTTTAAAGAAACTTGTCGGAAGACCATTAGTCTGGATTGGTAACACCAACTAGGACTAAAAGAACCTTTAATGTGGATATGTATTATCAACCGGTACTAAAGGGTCAGAAATCTTTAGTCCAGGTTGGTAACACCAACCGGGACTAATATACTCCCTCTATTCATTTATCTCCTTCATCTAAGCAAAAAAAATTTATTCAAAAATCTTCTTCATATTATTGCCCCTTTGCTGCTCATTAGCTACCACTTGCCAGCATTTATTGTCCCTTTGTCGCTTATTGGCGTGCTACAACTTGTCTGATTAATTGCAAATTGAGTGCTTTTGCTCTACTCCTTGGTCACTGTACCAAAGACTAATATGAAGGAGATAAATGAATAAAGGGAGTAGATCACTAACTGGGACTAATGGTTTTCTAATGCCCAAGAAACTTAGACCCGAGACTAATACTCACATTAGTATCAGGTCCAATTGTAGCTAAGACTAGTATGCTGAACTAAAAGTCTTTTCTCTACTGGGTGACCAATTTTGCTCTTTAATTAAGTCGATGGGAAAAGACGGACATTTCAACTATACTTTGCCTCAAGCCTCAAAATTAGAAATATGAATCGATTGTAATTATTTTATTTAATTATGATGTTAGGATTTAAACTCAAGACCATGATTTTGATCCCATATCGATTGTAATTATTTTATTTAATTATGATGTTAGGATTTAAACTCAAGACCATGATTTTGATCCCATATTGAGTTGCTTGACCGATTCAACCCAAACATTTGAATGCGAGTTGAGGCTAGCAAAGGAACATGCAATGCGTGGGTGGTGAAAAAAATATCCTAATTACGGTACCACATGAAGTTGTATGCACTCATCTGTGCAACCCAAAAACTTAAACTCACAGTATGTATCCTAGAGAGGAATACTTGATTGATGGCTAGCTGCAAACACGAAGACCGCATATGATAAGACGACGGGCAATATAGACTATCTCCTACACAAAATCAGACAATTAAGCTACGAAGAATAGAGTGTGGTACGAAATTGCTCGGTCCTGTCCGAGCGTCCACCGCTTGAGCCAGTGCTCGACCGGTCCGAGATACGACTGGGTGACGACGAGGTGGGTTCTTGTACACTGTCTCTTGTTGTATTCCTCGTGTTGGAAGTGACAAAAGAGCGTGTCCCCTGGGTGTCGCTCTTCGCCAACGATCCTGAGGAGTGCGCCGTCGGCGTCCAATCAGTACCAGTCGACGAGTCGCCTGCTGGAGTGTTTCCACTCACGGACGATGAAGATGTGGCACTCGACTGGTGACCTCTGGAAAAAGGCAGTCCGTACGTTGCCACGGGCATCTCTTGCGGGAGCTCCGGCAAAGGCGCCTCAAACTGCAGCACGTTCATGGCCTGCCGGATGGAAGGTCTGCACGCGCGGTCCGGATGCATGCACCACAGCCCCACGACCAGCGTCCGCTCCATCTCTAGCACGTCAAGCTCGCCGCCGGCGCCACGCAGCCGCGCATCTGCTGCGTCGAGGATCTCTCCTTTGCCGTACATGTCCCAGACCCAGTGCACGAGCAGCACCTTGTCGTCGTCCTCCTGCGGGACGACGGGCTTCCTGCCGCAGGCGATCTCGAGGAGGACGACGCCGAAGCTGTAGACGTCGGACTGGGCGCTCGTGCGGCTTGTCACCACGCACTCCGGGTCGATGTACCCCTTGGTGCCGGCGAGCATCGTGGTGTGCGCGGCGTGGCTGTGGTTGACGAGGCGGGCGAGGCCGAAGTCACCGAGCTTGGCGTTGAACGACGAGTCCAGCATCACGTTGCTCGGCTTGATGTCCCGGTGCACCACGCACTGCTCACACTCCTGGTGAAGGTACAGGAGAGCGGAGCCTATGCCAAGAATGATGTTGTACCTGACGCCAAAATAAAAACACTTGAATTTTGTTCTTTTGATAATAGTGTGTCATGTTCACCTTGACCTCCTCTCTTTTGTGATAATCATGCATGTTCGTATATATATACCTGACTGGCCATGTTAGAATGTCATTTGTGCTGTAGAGATGGTCGTCGAGGCTGCCCTTCGCCATGAGCTCGTACACGAGCAGGAGCTCGTCGGCCTCGTGACACCACCCAATAAGCTGCACAAGGTTGCGATGCCTGAGACGGCCTATGATGGTGACCTCTGAGATGTACTCCTTCCTCCCTTGTCTCGACGTCTTGGAGACCCTCTTGATGGCTACATGAAGCCCCAGGTCCTGTAGGTACCCACGGTAGACCGATCCGAAACCGCCCTCACCGAGCTTCTCGTCGTCGGAGAACCCGTGTGTCGCCTGTGACAATTGGCTATAGGTGAATCTCCGAGGCCCTGTTCCCTTCTCAAACTCATCGTCCATGTCTCCTCCGCCTAGAGGAATCTTTGTGCCTTCTGCTGCCTCTTGTATTTGTTTCACACTCTGTCTTTTTAGGTATCCGCGATAGACGAGCCACACCGCCGCGACGACAAGCAGTCCAACGACCCCAATGGATACCAGTCCGGCTATTAGGTTTATGCTTTTCCGCTTTGTAGTTTTGTTTTCTGTCATTTACAAATACATCAAATTAGATGCATAAAGTACAAATAGAAACGTAATGTTACATAAAGTGCAAATATAAATGTAATGTCACATAACCACAAATCAACTGCCTTGTAAAAAAAAATTGCATATCGTTATTCATTGAAGAATAACAAACACATAACCACAAAGTCTAATTTGGCCCCAAAATTGTCGCTGAATTTAGAAAACACCTTAGGGGGTGTTTGGCCTATAGTTTTCCAAACGGGCGGGGCCCGGCTGGGCCAAAGATCGCACAAAGACACTAAAAAGCACGGCCCAAAACGGCCCGGCCCGGTTTGCGTCGTGCGTGCCAGCACGGCCCGGCCGTCGTGCCGTGCACGGGCCGCCACACCCGGCCGCAGTGCCGGCCCGTGCACGGCACGAAAATTGGGCCGACACGACGCGCGGCCGTTGTTCTCCACCGCTGGATGGCGTAGATGCACCAGAGCCGTTGGATCCTACTATATAAGCATCTTCCCTTTACCTAAACCCTAACTCCACTCTCTCTCCTCTCATTTCCTCTTCCTCGGCCGACCACGAGACAAAGAGGAGGAGGCGGCCAAAAAGCGGCACGCCCGGCGCATCTACCAAACAAAGGCGGCTCATCGGCGGGGTGTGGCGCGGCGCGTGTGCGCGCCTGCAGCAGCGGGCGGCGCGTGTCTTGGCGCCCGGCGGCGGCAGCGGCGGCGTGTCTTGCGCGGTCGTCATCGGGCGGGCGGCCCACGGCTGCGGGGGGCGGGGGACGGCCTTCCGACGCAGGGGTGGCGCATGCGGCGTCGGCGAAAGCCGAGCTTCGGCGTGGCGACGCGACGACCGGGCCGGCACGGCTCGGCGGGCCATCGTGCCCATCGGCACGCACGGCACGGCACGGTTGAGTCCCCATAGTGCCGTGCTGGGCCGACGGTTGGGCACAATGGCCCGATCCGATGCGGCACGGCAGTGCCGCCGTGCCATGTCGTGCCGTGCCCCCCCGTGCCGCGCCTCGCCGTGCTTCGTGTAATGCCGTGCTGGGCAGCCCGTTTGGAAAACTATAGTTTGGCCCTAAACGGTTTCAGCTCCATACACGCAACTCTAGAAAAAAAAAGATGGAGTTGTAAGAGCACTTAAAAAGGTATTCTACAAACTCCAGATTTTTGTGAAGCCACTCCATGGTAGAGTTTATGGAGCAGAGTTCATGAAGTAGTCCCAAACACCCCCTTAAACTCAAGTACCAGAAAATGTGCCTCCATAATTCAAAATTAGATTAAAAACCTCTCCTAAATAGTTTAGTGGGGTTTCCATAGCATGGTTATAGCATGTGGTGGGTACCACGTGTCTTTGGTTTGAACATTTTGGCTCCTAAATGATATCAAATCAAAATATTTTCAATTACAAAATTTTAGATCTCTTCAAGAACAAGTTTGGAATAGAACGTCTCCACCCAAAGTCAGTTTGAAAAATTCAAATGTTTGAATTTTATAATCAAAGAACTTTGTACCTCTAAACAAATATTTGGTCCTCTAAACGATTTCAAATAAAACTTTACAACTACGAAGTTATAGAAGCCAGTAAGGTCTATAACTTTAGTATGTACCATGCATGTCAATGTACGCGGTCATTTGAAAATTTCAAACAAATTTAATTTTAAAAACTGAGAAATTAAAGTAAATATTTGGTGCTCTAAATGATCTTATAAAACAATTGTCAACTACAAAGTTGTATATGCCATCTAGACCTATAGATTTAGTATATATATCAATATCATGTCAACATCCAAGATTGATTGAAAGAAAACCAAAAGTTTGAACTTCAAAACCCAAAGAACTTAAAACAAATATGTGGGCCTCTAAACAATCTCGGATAAACAAGTTGGCAACAATATAATTGTAGATCATACATTAGATGTATAGTTTTGGTATGGACCTTCCCTCAAAAAAAAGTTTTGGTGTAGACCATGTCAACATCCTAGGTTTCAGCAATTCAGAATTTTCAATTTCAAAATATGATAAGTTAAAACAAATATTTGAGTATCTAAAAGATATCAAATAAAAACACTATCAACTACAAGGTTGTAGATCATATTGATCTCTTTACAATATTTTTTTGTCCACGAAAAGTTTGTAGATGCTTATGAAAATTCCACATTATTCAGTGAACATACTGTTTTGTCGGAGATTGTGCATAGAACGCATGTACCTTTTGATGATAAATAACATTTGTTCCCAGATTATGAATTTGAATTCAGCAAAGGGAATAAAGAAAAACTCGGAACTGGTAATAAAGGTAGTCTATAGAGGTAGTCATGATGAAGAAGTTACCTTTCTTTCTTAATAAAATAGCATAGCTACAGATAATAAAAAAGAAGTGAAATACAGCGAAAACAGGGATAGGCACTTGCCGGTCTTGTTGACGACGACGGCAACGCCGGTGAGCGTGGACTCGAACGACCAAGAAAGGATCTGGTGGCGTTCGATGAAATCCCCGGTGGCTCCCGAGAACCCGACCGCCACGTCCTGCGGCAGCCCAGCGTCCTTGAAGTCGATGACCGCGCTGACGTTGTAGAGGCCGAGCTCCGGCAGATCGTCAAAGCGAAGGGTCGCCGACAGCGTGCTCACGTTGGTGTCGTACGCGACCCACGCCGACATGGTCCCGTTGAAGCTGGCGTCCGGCAGGGCCGTGTACGCACGCGACGCGATGCTGTTGACGTCGATGCCAAGATGGTTGATGGTGTTGTTGGGGTCCCAGCCATCGTTCCTGAACGCGTCGAACTCCACGGCGACGGTCGGCGGGAAGTCGGTGTTCGGGGCTGCCGTGTTGTTGGGGTTGTTGAAGAGGCCGAGGAAGCCGCCTCTGGAGTCCCCCGGCAGGCTCGGGGGCCACGGCCCGACGTAGAACGCCATGCCGTCGCCCTGGTTGGTGCTGTTGTGCGGCTTGATAGCGAAGGTGAAGTTGGAGGTGAAGCTGGCGACCTTGCCGGAGTCGTCCCAGAGCTGCAACGGCTGTCCGTACGCCACCCGGCCGGTGCTCCAGATCGTGTCGTTCGTCAGGTCGATCCGATCGTTGCCGGGAGTGGCGTCGGACATGTACTTGATGTTAGCACTAGTGAGGATGCCTGGGATGGAGAAGTTGTAGTCGAAGCTAAGCGAGGTGACATGGGCAACACAGAGCAGGTAGGCGAGGTTGAGGTGGAGATTGCTCTTGGAACTCATAACCATGGCCATGGCCGGTGGCTACTAAAGGTCTTTGTGCAAGTATATGTATGATCACATACATATTTATTATCATCAACCTAGGCTATAGGTGTTGGTTCCTGCAGAGTGCTTGACCATGGGTCGTCGTTTCGTCGCCTTTTGATCTTCGTCTGCAATTGGCCGGCTTCAATTGAATTAAAACAAAACAAAAATAATTCGTCCGGCCGGCTAGTAGAGCTGATGCTGTCTGTGGGTAGCTACGTCACACATGATTAGTGCGCTCCAGGCAAGCTGCCAGGGGAAACCACTACACTACTCCGTACGCGAATTCAGGGAACGACCTCTACAACCATCGACAGCAACCAAACGCATTGGAGGAGCGTCGACCTTTGCAGGACCGTCACACATGCCGATATGCGTCATGCGTGAAACAGGATTGGATCAAGCAACACTTATCTATTGATCATGAATGAGTATTTATACATGTATTACAGCCTCTCTTGCCTCTCGGAAGACTGCAAGGAGGGAGCCAACCAGCGGTGCTGCCGTGCTGCGGTGCTGGTGTGTGCGAGCGTGCGACGTGGGAGCCGGCGAGCGCGCGTAGTGCGCGAGCCCTGTCCGTCGTGCGCGAGTGCTAACCGAGTGCTGAAGACTGACGGTTGGTCTTTTATCAATGCGCAGTCATCATCTGAGGGAGAGGACGACAGAACTCTATCTACAACACCCTGCTTGAAGCGGTGAAGGAACAGCCACGTCGGTAAAAATCCCAAGGGCACACCAAACCAAACACTGGCTGCAGGAATCGTATTCCTGTCCTCGTCATTATCTTTTCCACCCCACCAACTGTGCATCCTGCAGCTTTTCCTCTTGTTCTGCTGTTCAGACACACAGTCTAGTCTCCAACGCTCGTTCACGCAATATGCTTTAGACTTTTGTCAGATTGAGCGATTTCTCTGCAGGAGCCTCTGATGCTCTGCGAGGCAGTTGCTTGAGATAACATGGAGCAAAGCCTCAGGCGTGGAGGCTGAGGCAGCTGTCCAGCCTGGTGCATTGGGGACGACCTAAGTTGTATAGCAGCATCTCTCTATCTATTACTTGTAGGTACTTTCGCGTCAACAAAATCCTACATCAATGTGTGACCATGATATCTAAGAGGAGTAAAAAAAAGTGAATTAGCCTTTCTAGCAACCACAACATTACCTTAAACTTAGCCTCCTAAATTAGTTTATCATAGAACTTATGCAAAGATACTCTACCTAGATGTGCAACTAAGGCTTTGCTAAGTTTGTTGTTATTTCTATCGCAAAAGAGTTTTGCAACCTAGGTTTTAGTCCTATTACTAGCATAATAATCTAAACTAGAAAAGTAAAGTACAAAACCTCTGCAGAGTATAAATGCGGAAGCCTAAGGGGGTCTTGGACACTGCTTCGCTCTATGTTTTCAGCCAAACAGGTTTAGCTCCACACAAAAAAAAAGATGGAGTCATGAGACCACCTAAAAAGGTGCTCCACAAACTAAAAGTTTTAGTGGAGCTACTTCATGGTGGAGTTTGTAGAGCAGTTGTAAACACCCTTTAAGTGATAGAGAATTCAAACTCCTATAAACGATGTTGATTTTTCTTAAGCTATCGAGAAGCTCGTGCTTCCACTTAATCCTCCTCACAAGGAAGTCCAGGCAACAAGCGAGGACCAAGCTCCCAATAGGGTAACTCCATGGATTTCCCATGGTCTTTCCCCACACTTTAGTGAATCTCTATGGTAGCCTTCTCCCGAATTGATCCTCTTCATCTTTACTATCATGTTTCAACCAAAATGTTGCAGGTCACGCGTTCCTGAAGTATAACTTAGGTGACTGTTGATGGTCATTAACACCTCCTTTTATTCCATCAACCATGCCTAAATTGGTAATATAAGTGATATACACCATAGTCATAGGGCTTACTTTTAATAATTTCTACAGGTTGTGATGACTTTATGAGTGTAGAAACAAAGTGGCTGCATACATGGTAAGAACACTTCATCAAATGCCCATTTCGACTATGTCATGTCGAAAAGCTCATCGAGATACATGAAATCGAGTTTTGGTTAACCCAATTCGGAGTCCCAATGACAAAGTTATGGCTTCTGAAAAATCGCAAGATGGCCAAGCTAGATTTGGACACAAGGGGCCTCGGGCGACTTGGACCTATGGCCAATGGCCACTAAATTTGGTCCAAGGCATCCACACTCAACAGGAGCCCATGGGGAGCTTTACTTAACAGTTTGGACGACAAGGGGGTTCCAATGTGATCCAATCCAACACAAATCCATAACTAGAGAAAGGAATGTCCAACTTCGACCAAAGTTCATACCCATGTGTTGGAAGAAATGACCCAAGTGCACCAAAGTGCCTTGGGCAAGGTCGGTTGGCCATCAACCACCATCTAGAATGCATCCACGTCGTTGCTTTGCAAAGTCAGTGGAAACGGACGTCAGTCAATGCCCAAGGACATCGCCCAACCCCACTTGGTCGCTGAACCGACCTCCACTGCTCCGCACAAGTACCCCCTGCAAGAACATGACCTTTGTAGCTATAAATAGAGGGGTTAGGAACTATTTGTAATCATAACAATAAGAAGTAGTAAAATATAAGCAAGGCGAAGCTCTATAGCCATACAACTTAAGTAGAACATAGGAAGAGAGCAAGGAGAAGCTTGAGAAGGAGCTGGGGCTGTCGACATCCTTTCCCACTTGTGCCTTAGTGGACGAAGCTCTTCTTCAAGTGAAGTCCGGGATCTTCTATGATAACGCATCTTTTGTATTATTAAGTGTTGCTTTATATTGTTATTGTTTATAGGTTTCACCATTTGATTAGGGTGCTATGATCTTATTTCACAGCCGGGATCATAGTAATAAAATTTGTACAAGATGACGGCAGCATTGACCAAAAACTGAATACTCAGTTCTAAGAATTTCTCAGAATTAATCGGTTCCTATTTTATAGAAACCAAATTTAAAAACCAAACCGAAACTGAACTAAAAATCAAATGATCACCCCTATCAGGGGGGCCTCGGCGGGTCTCTGACGTGGAAGACGGGACCACGAGAACTGTACATAGATGGGGTGTGTCGGCTGTCTTTTTTTTAAAACTGGGCTCTTTCATTACTCATTTAATTAATAAAGACCTAAAAGTAAACCTGCTCTAGAACTATTTCGCCCGTTCCTGGGAATTTGTACCTGCCAAACGGTTTGGCGAGCAAGTAAAAAGAAAGATGGGGTGTGTCGGCTGTCTTTTTTTTTTTAAACTGGGCTCTTTCATTACTCATTTAATTAACAAAGACCTAAAAGTAACCCTAGAACTATTTCGCCTGTTCTTGGGAATGTGTACCTGCCGCCTGCGAAACGGTTTGGCGAGCAAGTAAAATGAAGAAATTAGATTTTTGGTTTGGGTACGATGCACCTAAAAGCTGCACAAGTCACCTCATACAGGCTAAATTAGCCCACTGCCCACATGTTGATTAGCCCGCTCGTAGCAATGGCTCAGCGGGGCCTAATTAGGCTAAGTCTACCTTTCTTGTGGGATAGGAGTACATTAGAAGGCGGCGCAAAGTCGTGCGCTCCGGCCTCTGGCTACCGGTACTATGCCCACTACTAGCCCATGAATGGCCCAGGTCATGACATTATTCGATGGCCCATAATAATAGGTGAAATATACGATGGAAACTATTAAATCATTCCCCACCCCCAAAATAACTATTAAATGCATTAATCTAAAAAACTATTAGAGCACGTTTCGATGTATAGACTTTGATGAAATTAGAATCTTATTGTTTGGGCAGCCTATTTTGATGAAAACGGAAATTCTAAGTAATTCCAGTGAAGCCTAGAACAACTATGTCAAATTCTTGGCCTAGAAAATAGAAAAAAAAGGAGTTAATTCCACTGTTTTACTACTATTTACTCGCTCTTGCTGTCGTCTGGTCCTTAGAAACAACCCTATACAATATGCATGCTCAAAGATCTCACAAATATATTCCAATTCAAGGGACCCAAATGGGCTGTTAGATTCACAAGTTGGCACACAAAAACCAATTTTAAAATTGTATTTCAGCCGTTTAGAAATGTTGAAACTTGGCAGATTCTTAGTGCATACAAATATGTAGATGTGGTCACATGCAAGAAGTCACAACTCAAACTCCTATTTGAAAAATTCATACGAAAATAACAAATTTTAGGTTCATGTGCAATAAAAGACAAAATTTCTAAATTATCTTTTGGTGCACACGAACCTCATATTTCTTATTTTGTATTTTTTTTAGTTTAAGTTTACTAATACATCTCAACCTTTTATTATGAAGTATCCTAAAATATAGTTCATGTAGAAACACTTGTTTATGGGCAAGTTTTTGTGTATTAAGATATAATCACGAATATTACGTTTAGCATCGAATACTGATCATATCTTATCATCAGACGAGACACAGAATTGAGGTAAACTAACGATCCCAAGGGAGAAAGCATTGAGCGGGACCATGTATAGCTCCTACTACTTTGTTAGGCTACATGCACCTCCAAGCTGCACCATGACCGTACCATGAGCCCGCAATAAAGTACTAGGAACCAAATTAAACTAATTAACAGGGTTTTGACGTTGCACCGACCTGATTCTGAATTCAAACCTGTCGCCCGGCCCGGCCCTTGTCGTCGAATCGGAGAAGAAGGGGAAAAAAAAAAGTTGTGATCCACGAGGAGCACACATCTCTCATCCATGCATGGCCACCAGATCTGCATATGATCTAGTTAGGACAGCCGGACAGGCATGTCTTGTTGCTGTCCCCTAAAGCCCTTTGGCATTTTGTTGTCGTCGAGCTACAAGTATAATGCACAGTGTTCTCTCCTGTCTGTACCGTGGCTCGTGATGAGAAGGACATGAAGTCCGGACAGAAGTAACGACGACGACCCTGCACGCATGCACTTTTTGCTGGAGTGCTAGTAGCTTTGCGTCGTGGTGGCCCGCCAAACAAACAACTAATTAACGCGTAGACGAACGATCGGCGTCGATGGACGCCATTTGGAATCAGATGTAGGAGTATGTACATACCCTGTCGAACCACCAGGCTGTTGGCCTGCTGTCAATGCAACCCTGTCAAACCAAATTTTAAAAGGCAGTCTAATCAAGCTAGCTAGAACAAAATCCAAGTATATGCAACTATATTTAATTCCTCGAGTACGTACAAGTACTTTTGCTATGATAACTTGGTACTGAAGTAAGTTGTCCATTATTGGATGGATCTAATAGTCGTTAGCGGCACAGTGGTCATGCTGTAATGACCTGATCTCCCCTCCGTTTCAGAATATTCTATTCTATGCGACACAGACCGTCTAAACTCTTTCACTGTCTTCAGGTGGTTCTGCTGCAATGGTTTCAGAACTTGAGATCGCAATAATGCAGGTTAATTTCAAGCCATGAACACACTAACCATAATTCTGACGATTATATATATATCTTTATTATTACTTTTCCGTCACCAAATCATCCTGTGTTGCACTGCCATACCTGACGCAAAAACAAAACTAATTCTGATTATTTTTTTCGATAAAGGATTTAAAATCCAGCCTCTACATCCGGGGATGTACGCAGCCCAAAGTTACAAAAGCGAAAGAAAAACAAAAGAAAGAAAAGCCATAGTCTTATAGATTGACCAGGACAATACAAAGAAAAATGCTTCGACCCTCTATTTGATCCGAGAGGGTGTCCTAGGCTAGCTCTTGACGCCGCACCGAGTCCCAAGTGTCGCTTGTGCGCAGGGCATGGCTAGGAGTATGTGTGCTTGTGTTGATGCCTTCAAGAAGGTAAATGACATCCGCAGACGCCATCATCAACGAAAGGAAGAGGAAATCGCAGCGACGCCTCCAAGGGGGAAGATGACGTTGTGCGTCATTGCCGCCCGGCCCAAAGCACCGCCGAGGCGGGGTTTTTCACCCATAATCCAAAGTCCCCGCAAAAGCACATCCAAGCCGAACCTACATACAACAGATGCCGGATATGATCGGCAGGGTCTTCATCAGATGCCGCGAGGCATCAGAAAGCGTGATGCGGGCGGTGTCCGATGTGATGTAGACGAGCGCCGCGATGGCCGTACCCACGAATGGGTCGAGCCAGTACTCCAAGAGGTTCTCCCCGACGCCGTTGAGGCGCCGAGGACGGCCGTGGCGTACACCGTGTACTCGAGGCCGAAGGATGACACCCAAATCCGCCCAGCAGGGATCCGGCCGGCAGAGAGATACCGGACGGGCACCTGCCCGGGACGGGAGGCCTAGGGCGCGCGGTGGTTGGAATGCCACCGCGACCCCAAGCCGAGGAGGCGCGGCGGTGGTTGGAATGCCCAACACCGCGACCCCAAGTCTCAGACACACACACACACACACAGTTGCGTGGTTGGGCGCACTTTTCCGTGTTTTTTTAGTCTGAAAAAAGGCGTCGCGTTTTGACTAATTTCAGTGTCAGGCTCGTCGAGCTTGCATCATGCAGGGGGACGGATAAAATCCAAGCAAAGCAACCACCACCACCACCTCCTGCTGCTTTATTACCTTTACACGAATGGCGGTCTGCCGGCCGGCCTAGAAAGCAAAGGCGAAATCGCGTAAAAACACGCACGCACATTTGGCAGCTTGACCCAACTGTGAAATGCCGTCCGGAGCCAGCAGAGATTGATTGGTTTACTTTATTTGTCGGTGTACTTTCAGGTGTACTGCTAGCTAGCTATACTAGATCGCTAGCTAAGATCTTGCTTAGCTGATCCTCCAAGATGCACGATTACATACTACTTTCACCAAAAGACTGACTATTGCTGATGCTATATAGTATGCCGAAAGTCTGCGGCCTTTCTGAAATTAAAGTTGCTAGAGACTGGAGAGAATTGCTAGCTTACGTATTCGTACTCTGATTAAACCTTTGGTGCCTTGGGATTTTCTTCCATCGTCTTATCTAATTAACTCTTCGTCTTATTTTACTACTACTATCAGGAAGTGTCCATGTTAATCCCCAACGAAATGTGCTGCTGAAAATTAGATAAATTCTAAATTCTAAAAAAAAAAAAAGTGAAATATCTGAAAACTAATTTGGTGCACTCAATCATCGTTAACTATAATAACCATATATTGGATCTAATTTTACACCTCATGCCATTATATATGAAAAAAAAAATGGTCGAGTAGTATACTTCATACTTGCTTCTAAAGTTCCCATATCTATTCTCCCACTAAAAACTTATTTTTGAATTTTTATGCTTAACAATCCAAAGCCAATGTGTGTGTAGTATTGGAGTATTAAAAGTGGAAGGTATCTATCTATTATATCTATAATATACAAGACCGTTAAAAAAGAGCCCCATGTTAGCCGAAAGGATTATCTCGAAATTACAAAAGTAGTTGAAAATTAAAAGAACAAACACCACTGGACTTTATAGTGACATAACGGCTTATATTTGACATATTATAGTTAAAATTAAGATTTATTTAAGACAATAAGAATCTAAATGGGATAAAAAAGAAAAAAGCATGTTTCTTAGTCCTAATTAATGCATGTGGTGCCTCACATGGCATGATTTCTTAAACTTACAAGGCCATGCATGTGCAGGTAACTCTAGTTTTGTATCCAGTTGATGCAGATTGCGGCCTTGCAAATTTTAGGCCTTATTTGGATCATTAGATGCATATATGTTAACCTCAATCCACGTGTCTTGGAGTAGATTGAGGGCTTGTTTGAATAACTATGTATCGAATTCAATCCATTATATTGGATTGATTTGGTGTTGAATTTTAAACTAAATTTCGCACTAAACCATTTAAACACCCATGAATTGAGGTGTATATAAGGATATCTAAATAATAAGGCCTGAGGTATAACTTAGT